>JASDQU010790131.1:246051-257473 GCA_032191745.1 Picea mariana | reverse complement strand
GAAGAAATAAGTCTTTTAATATTGGAGACAAGGGAAAGAGGAAGTTTGAAGGAAATGGAAAGAAAAATTCTTTAGTCAAGAAAGAGAGAGAGAAACTCTCATGTAAACATTGTTCAAAGGATGGCCATGATGAAGACCATTGTTGGAAACTTCATCCTGAAAAGAGACCCAAAAAGTTCAACAACAAAGAGAAACCAAACATTGTTGCAACTGTACAACAAGATTTAGGATCTGATTCGGAAGATGAAACAAAAATCATAGCCATGGGTTTTCAAGGTAAGAATTATATTGCAAGTACTAGTTCTTCCAGTAGTAGTAGCCTTAATGTAAATCAACATGAAAAAGAAAGAATAAATCTTTTTCACATAAGGATAATTTCAAAACATACCAAGATAGATACTCTCTTTGATACAGGATCACAAGAAAACCTCATTTCTGAAGACACTATCAAGAAATTGAATTTGGAAACTACTCCACATCCTAAACCTTACCCTCTAGGATGGATATGTGACAATGCCAATGTAATGTTCCTGAATTGGCTAGTCTAGAAAATGTTGCTAATGTGTGTGTAGGATTAATCTTTTACAACATATAAATGATCATACAAATAACAAATGCGACAAAGGACTGCAAAGTTTATATTATGATATCTCTGCGGAGTACAAAGGTCGAATGTGGCTAAATAAAATGAATCACTCGGCTAGATCAAAAGACAAAAGGATCTTAGCCGGAATAAAATAAGCAAACTAAATGATAATACTCGATAATAGATGAGCACTGCGGGGTCAATGGATGAGCTGGAACTATGGCAGCTCGTATGGTAACTGCTGGAAGTCTGGAAAGTTCGCTCTGGCGACTATACCTCTCAGAATGGCCTAGAAATTGTCCCAAATGTTGTGCCCTGCTCTAGCTCATAGGCCTGGTAACTGACCGACCCCTCTGCTGGTGGGTCTAGACCCCAGATGGATCCCCCTGGGGGAATGCGCCCCTCTCTCACTGGCAAAATGCGTCCTAGTGATTCCATCGTCGAAATCGGTCGAGATGTATCTCAAAATGATCGCCTTGGTCTACTGGAAAATGGGTCGGAAGGGTTTCCCTGAATCTGATCTGATGTTCGCTTGGGAACCCCGAATGTGTCCGCCAAAAGTGTCGCACTTCCAGGTCTGAAAAATGCGCCCCAGATGATTCCTTCGTTGGAATCTGACAAGGAACTAGGAAAAAGATGTGCCTTGCCTTCCTCTCAACTGGGTTGGAGGGGAATCTCTGAACTCTCCTTGGATGGGACAAATCGATTCCTTGAACCTCCTCAGGAGCTGCGTCCTCACCCTAGATAATTGCACCCTTGCTACTGGACCCTGCGTAACTGCTGTTGAAGAATGATGGAAGACCTATGTGATCTTCTCGGTGACTAGGGTGTGTCTGTCAACACCGAAATTAGCCAATTGGTGTCTTCCTCCTGGAATCCACTGAACTGTCTCTCCTGAGATGCGCCTCTCTCCTCAATGACAAGTCATAATTTGCATAATGATGAATTAGGTCGCTGACTCTTCTCTTATAGATTTCCAAAACCCTAATTCACTACTGAACCCCTAATTCACTGTTGACTTCTAATTTTAGCTCATTTGTTCAATTTTTAGATCATACTGACTTAAAAGCACTTTTAACCATTTTTAGCTCAATGTCACTTTCCTAACATAACACCTTTGACCAGAGTGACCTCTACTAACCCTGTTTACCCCTTTTCTGGACCTGGCTATAGTCTAACGGGGCGATTTAGACCATTAAGCCTCCTCTCTGGAGCTCCTATTTGGAAAGGGACATTACAGTCCTCCCTTCCCGAAATTGCTTATCCTCAAGCAATACCAGTCCAGGGTGTTGCAACACATGCTCGCTCTCCCAAGTAGAGTCCTCTACTGGAAGCCCTCTCCATCTGATCAAACACTCTATGATGACCCTACTCCTTCGTTTCTGCTCCTGGAAATCCAAAACCTCCTCCGGAACCAACTCCAAATGTCCCTCCTCATCCAATGGGGGAAGCTCCTCTTATGTGCTAATGAATTGTCCCACTGCCTTTTTGAGGCAAGATATGTGGAACACGTTATGAATATTTCTCCCCTCTGGAAGCTCTAACTCATAAGCAACCTCGCTTACTCGGTGCATGATCCTTTAAGGGCCATAAAATATGGGCTTGAGCTTCTTGGCCCCACTCTTCTTCAGAGATGACTGTCTGTAAGGTTGGAGTCTCAAGAAAACCAAATCCCCAACCTCAAAGTTGCGCTCTATCTTGTGCCTGTCCACACTCATCTTTTGTCGGTTATGTGTCATTTGCAGGTTCTCTTTCAGCAACTTGAGAATCTCCTGACTCTTTATGATCCAATCCTTGGCCTTGGGAGATCTGCTCTCCCCAAAAACCAAGTCTACCAAAGTGGGAGCATCATATCCGTACAATTCTCAGAAGGGTGTCATACCAATGGACATGTGGAAAGTGGTGTTCTAGCAATGCTCTTCTAGATGTAGCCACTTTACCCATGTTCTCTGTTGTCCACCTACATAGTTCCTCAAATATCCTTCAACCCACTTGTTGACAATATCGGTCTGCTCATTTGTCTGAGGGTGACAGCTGGTGCTGGGTGTCAGTTATGTCCCCACCAATCGAAACAACTCTCTCTAGAATGTCCCCATGAACCGACTGTCCCTGTCACTGACGATGTTCCTCGACAACCCTTGAAGTCTGAAGACCTCCCTGAAGAATAGCTCGACTACCTGAACTGTGTTGTACTCTATCGGTATTCCATATAAGTGAGCAAACTTGGTCAATCTGTCGACCACTACATAGATACAGTCCTTACCCTGGACCTTGGGTAGGCCTGTGATGAATTCCATCGATATACTCTCCCATTTATGCTCTAGAATGGGGAGTGGTTGAAGTAGCCCTGCTGGAAGAGCATGCTCTGATTTTTTCTGCTAGCAAGTCACACACTCACTGACGTGTCTCATAACGTCTTGTTTGAGGCCCTTCCATGAGAACCTCTCCCTGATCTATCTGTAGGTTTTGAAAAACCCCTGATGGCTTGCTAATGGTGAATCATGAACTACTGTGAGGATCTTCTTCTTGAGCCCCGAATCTGGCACCAAGTAGACTCTATCCTTGTAGAATATGACATCATCAATCACCCTATACTTGTAATCCTGTATCTATCCATCCATTACCTCACAAGCGAACTTGTTCTTGGAATATTCCACTAACAAGTGGGATTTCCAATCTGCTGAAATCTTCATCAAAGAACAGGCCGCAGGTCTCTTCGATAGTGCATCAGCCACAATGTTCTTCTTCCCCTTGACATACTCTATGTCAAAGTCGAATTCTTGTACCTTTGTCGCCCATTTCTGTTGGCGCTCACTGAGGTCCTTCTGTTCAAGGAAATACTTCGAGATGTTGTGATCTATCTTGACCACAAATTTGCTGCCCACCAAATATTATCTAAATTTGGTCAAGGCATTCATGATTTCCAACATCTCCTTGTCATAAATGGAGTACAACCTCTCGGGCTGACTGAGCTTCCTGCTCTCGAATACAATGGGGTGTCCTCCCTGCATCAAAATTGCCCCGATACCCTTGCGGGATGCGTCACACTCTAGTAAAAATGGCAAGGTGAAGTCTGGTAATTCCAACACTGGACAAGTGCTCATGAATTCCTTCATGTGATCAAAGGATTTCCGTGATTCCTCAGTCCAGATGAAAGCCCCAAGCTTGGTAAGATTTTTCAGCGGTGCTCCAAGCTGAGAAAAACCCCGGACGAACCGCCTGTAATAGTTGCACAGCTCGAGGAAACTCCTCAACTCTGTTACGTTCCTGGGTGTTGGCCAGTCCATAATGGCCTTGATCTTTTCCTGGTGCACCTGTACCCCCTGTGCACTGATGATATGGCCTAAGTAAAGCAACTATGTCATACCGAACTCACACTTGGACTCTTTGGCATATAATGACTGTGCCTTCATGATGCTCAATACCTCATCCAAGTGCGTCATATGCTCCTGCCATGTCTTGTTGTAGACCAATATGTCGTAGAAGAAAACCAAGTCTGAATTCCTCAACTGATCCCTAAATATGTGGTTCATGCAAGACTGGAACGTAGCGAGTGCATTGGTTAGCCCAAATGGCATAACCAGGAACTCGAAATGTCCAAAGTGACATCAAAATGTTGTCTTCTCTATGTCCTGATATCGGATGTTGATCTGGTGATACCCAGAGCGTAGATCAATCTTTGAGAAGAAAACTTCCCCATGCAGTTCATCCATCAACTCGTCAATGTGTGGGATAGGATACTAGTTTTTGATGGTTTTCTTGTTCAAGGCTTCGTAATCAATGCATATCCTTATGGTGCCATCCTTCTTCAGAACTAAGACAATTGAAGAAGCAAATGGGTTGTCGCTCGGTCTGATGTGTCCCATCGCTAGAAATTCCTCGATTGCCTTCTCTATCCCATCCTTGAACCTCCTAGGATGATGATAAGGGGGGGTTATCATCGGTTTTGCCCCCTCTTCCAACTCAATGGTGTGCTCAAACCCCCTGTCAGGTGGTCAACTTGGTGGAATCGAATCAAAAACATGTTGATTTCGTCCCAACAAATTCTTGATCTTTGTATGATACTGTTGTCGACCCTTTGAATCCTTCCGCGTAGTGATCAAACACTCAGCGGCATATGCTACCTCCCCATGTATGAATATCCTCTCCATTCTCTTGGCTGAAATTGTCTTGGGTTCTCCTGTCGACATACCTCTTAGAACAACCTTCTTCCCATCATGGTCTCTGCATCCCATCTCCAAGGTTTGGTAATTGGTAGTGATTTTTCCCAAGGTAATCATCCACTGGACTCCCAACACCACATCTATGTCAGACAGGTCAACCACATAAAATGTGTCTCTCACTATGCAGTTGCCTAACTTTACCTCCAAGTCTGGGACTCTGTTTAGACACTCCACTATGTGGCCATCTGCTACTGCAACATCAAACCCCTCAAACTCCTCTGTCCGAAGTGCCTGTCTCGATACTAGTGAAGCGTCGATGAAGTTGTGGGTGGCCCCACCATCTATCAGGGTGATTGCCTGTTGCCCCTGAATAGTCCCTCTGATCCAGAGGGTATCATACCTGGGAACACCAGAAAGGGTCGTTATGACTCCTCCCTTTGCTAGTTTCCTCCTGTTAGCCTGCTCAGGTGGTTGTGGGACTACTGGAGGATGGGCTTCTGCCAGTGTCGGTGGTCTATGGGGAGGTTGCTCCTCTTCCTGTGTTGACTCCTCCTCTGAGCTAGTGGACCCATTGTCCTTCTTGTCCTCCTCATTGTCCACACTATCTGTTGCCACCTCAATATAATGAATCTCTCCCTTGCCCATGCACCTGTGGTCTGGGACCCAAGGGTCTCTGCATTTGAAGCAAAGCTTCTTCCTCATAAGCTCTCGCCTAGTCTCATCATCCAACTTCTCCTTGCCCTTCCATTCTCTCTGGAATGGCTTCCTATATCGATCCTTCTACGATACGAAGGGTTTGGAAAAGGTTTTAGTCTTTGGCACTGAGTATGCCAAATCTCGAGTGTGAAGGATGGAATCCTACAAGGTGGGAGGCCTGTATGCCTTCACCCATCCTCTCAAAGGCTTTGTGAGTCCCTATGTGAATAGCATGATCAGTTTGGGCTATGATATATCTGTCACTGCCATGGCTACCCACTGAAACTCCGTGATGAACGCCTCTGTTGTGCTAGTTTGTCTCAACTGGGCTAGATCCCTGAAGTGGATCTCGGGATCCCTCCTGTCAAACATGTCCATGAGCCTCTCTGTGAACTCCCTATAGGAGGTGATGCAACTATGACCTAATGTCACCAATCCGTGATACCACCACTCGTGTGCCTCACCCTCTAAGTGTCTCGATCATCTGATTGATCTTGTATTATGTGTATAGATTTTGTACCCAAGCTCTGGCGGTGCATTTGGACGATCTGTCGAAAGAAGGTATGGTGAGTTTACCAACTTTTTCGGATGAAATCCATGTTATGACCCTGCTGCTGTTGCGGTCCTCCTCTCTGTGGATCTCTGGGGTGGTTTCTGAGTCTGAGTCCACAGTACTCGACTAGGGTCATGTCCTGATGGAAGTCACGACCCAATGCTGCGTACTCCCTCCGATACTCTGCTATGTCCTTTGCATGAGTGGGCGGCCTCTGTGTTATCGACAGTTGTGTTGCTACCGGGGGTGCCCTCTGGAAACTAGGAAACAAGGGTCTGGGAATCCTACTCGCAGAGGTGTATGTGCGAGTCGGTGATTGGGGTATACGGCATGCTCCTGAGTTCCCCTGGGTTGCATGCGGGGCTTGTGTGTTCGAGGTTCCCACTCTAGCCAATCTATCAACCACCTGCACCAAGGATTGAGACATGATCCGCTGACTAGCTAACATATCGTTGATAACCTGCACGAAAGTTGTCTCTGGATCCATGGGGGCCTTGCCACTGCCCTCTGGTCGCTCATATTTGTCTCCTAGCATCCTCTCTGCCTCGCGCTCAACCTCACGCTCTGCCCTTCTCTTTGCTTCTCTGTGTGCCTTCATCTTCCTCTGAGCTAGGAAGAAAAGAAGGAAAGTCAGGCCTAGACCTTCTTTCCCTACGTGTTCCCGGCCCTCTAGGTCTTCTGCGGCACTCATCATCTTTAGTCACGGGCTGGTAGGACTAAAGCTATGATACCACTGTAATGTTCATGACTTGGCTAGTCTAGAAAACGTTGCTAATGTGTGTGTAGGATTAATCGTTTACAACATATAAATGATCATACAAATAACAAATGCGACAAAGGACTGCAAAGTTTATATTATGATATCTCTGCAGAGTACAAAGGATGAATGCAGCTAAATAAAATGAATCACTCGGCTAGATCAAAAGACAAAAGGATCTTAGCCGGAATACAATAAGCAAACTAAATGATAATACCTGGTAATAGATGAGCATTGTGGGGTCAATGGATGAGCTGGAACTATGGCAGCTCGTACGGTGACTGCTGGAAGTCTGGAAAGTTTTCCCTGGTGGCTATACCTCTTGAAATGGCCTGGAAACAGTCCCAAATGGTGTGCCCTGCTCTAGCTCATAGGCCTGGTAACTGACCGGCCCCTCTGCTGGTGGGTCTGGACCCCAGATGGATCCCCCTGGGGGAATGCGCCCCTCTCTCACTGGAAAAATGCGTCCTAGTGATTCCACTATTGGAATCGGTCGAGATGCATCTCAAAATGATTGCCTTGGTCTACTGGGAAATGGGTCGAAAGGGTTTCCCTGAATCTGATCTGATGCTCGTTCGGGAATCCCGAATGTGTCCACCAAAAGTGTCGCATTTCCAAGTCTGGAAAATGCGCCCCAGATGATTCCTCCGTTGGAATCTGACAAGGAACCAGGAAAAAGATGTGCCTTGCCTTCCTCTCAACTGGGTCAGAGGGGAATCTCTGAACACTCCCTGGATGGGACAAATCGATTCCCTGAACCTCCTCAGGAGCTACGCCCTCACCTTGGATAAGTGCGCCCTTGCTGTTGGACCCTGCGTAATTGTTGCCGAAGAATGATGGAAGACCTGTGTGATCTTCCCGGTGACTAGGGTGTGTCTCTCAACACCAAAATCAGCCAACTGGTGTCTTCCTCTTGGAATCCACTTAACTATCTCTCCTGAGATGCGCCTCTCTCCTTAATGACAAGTCACAATTTGCATAATGATGAATTAGGTCGTTGACTCTTCTCTTATAGCTTTCCAAAACCCTAATTCATTGTTGAAACCCTAATTCACTGCTGAAACCCTAATTCATTGTTGACTTCTAATTTTAGCTCATAATGACTTAAAAGCGCTTTTAACTATTTTTAGCTCAATTTCACTTTCCGAACATAACACCTTTGATTGGAGTGACCTCTAGTAACCCTGTTTACCCCTTTTCTGGCCCTAGCTATAGTCTAACGGGGCGGTTTATACCATTAAGCCTCCTCTCCGGAGCTCCTATTTGGAAAGGGACATTACAGCCAAATTGCATGTGACAAAAATATGTAAACTTAGATTTGCCATCACTGCAAACTATATAAAAGAGGTAGAGCTTGATGTTATTCCATTGGATATTTGTGGTATTGTGTTGGGAAGCCTATATTTATATGATAGGAGAGCCATCTTTCATCGTCATGAGAAAAAATATCATTTGTTCAAAAATGGAGTTGAGTACATTGTTAGAGCACATACAAAGAAGATGAATTTGTCACTTACAAATGTTGGACAAATGAAGAGACTAGTCAATGCTAGTAAGAACCTTGTACTTTTGATGATTAAACCCAAAGACAATGATGAAGAGGAATTTTTCCAAGGATGTGATGCAAAGTTACAATATGATTTATATGAGGTTGTTAACGAAAATGTTGAGATGTTTCAAGAACCAAGGGGATTGCCTCCTAAAAGGGGTATCCAACATGAGATTCCATTGTAGCAAGATGGTCCTATTCCAAACATTGACATGTGCAAGATGTCAATCATGGAGAATGTTGAAATCAGAAATCAAGCCCAAGAGTTGCTTGACAAAAGGGTCATCAAACCAAGCACATCGCCATGCAGGTCACCAATTGGTTTGGTACCAAATAAAGATGGTATATGGCGTATGTGGGTAGATTTCAGAGCCTTGAAAAAGACTACGAATATGATTGTTGAAGAAGACACATGGAAGAAAGATTTGAAAGAAAAGCAAGCTCCATTGCATGCCTTGACAAGCTATGTATTCCACTTGGTGATAAGGTATAAGAAAGACATTTATGACAAAGTTGTTGATATGTTTACTAGGCCTTTTGATAGTGCTTCAGTTATTTTTAAGCATAATCTTATCATGCATAAGAGCTATGTTGAACAATATTCTATATATGTTGATTTCAAAGATGTTTATGCAACTTTGTGTCGTACTAACCAAGTTGAGGAATTGGATTCCTATGTGCATGGTAAACATTTGTATCTTGGCAAGCTATGTTTTTCAGAGGGGGAAGGAATCAACATGATAAGGGAAGAACATTCTTCTCTTGTTGCTGGCCATTTTGGTGTAGGCAAGACGGTGGCTAGTTTGCAAAGCAAGCATCCTAAGTTTTGGGATGAGCATCTACACTACTTTCATCATGTTTATAATCGAGCTAAGCGTTCATTGACTCAAACACTTCCATTTGAAGCATGTTTTGGCTATTTGCCAAAATCTCCTTTAGATTTTATCTTTGGGAAAGATGTGGCTATTGATGGTCATAGTGATGTTGACAAGGCCAAGAAGTTCATTGAACAAGTTCAGTTTGTGCATCAAGCCGTTCAAGAACAGTTGGAAAAGAGTCAAGACAAGTACAAGACAAGACATGACAAGTTTCGTGTTGGTCTTAAAGGCACAAATCCAATCAAGGTTGGATGGATTGAGGTTGGCAAGGTGAGGGAACTATACCCTCATCTTCAGATTGATTAAAAGTAGTCTTTTGGAGGTCTAAAAGCTTCCCAATGGGGAGAAGTGATCCAGAGGATCAAATTTTGCTCAAAAATTAAAGTGCTCGTAATTGTTTCAAAATGGACATGTGCATAGGCCTCGTCCTCACGATCCCAACGCAACTTGAACGGGTTCAAACAAACGTCGTACGAGTGAGTTATCGTGTTCTGTTCATTTTTCCAAACATGCAAAATTTTGTTGACTGTACAGTCTATACACTGCTAACGTGGAAAATGACTGTATAGTTTGTATGACCGTACAGTGATGTGGCAATGATGAGTTGGCATGCTGACTGGGCAGGCTATGTGGCAGAGAAGTGGACAAATCAGGTTATAACACATGTCATATATTTGGAAAGTGATATGGTACCACATGGCCCAGTCGTGGGATGCCACATGACACCCCTCCAATTGATAAAATTTTGGTGAAGTCCGCGGGGGTCGAACCCCCAACCTCTGGATGTACACGTCAAAGTTTTGGCAGGGCCCGAGCTACCAGCCCGCCTGTGGGTTAAGTCTTAACCATAAACATTGGCACATGTATTTAAGTTACAACTACGGTTCGGGCGACGGAGAAAAGGGTCGGGGCTAAGCCCCAACCCCTGGTCTATATCAATACCATATGACCTTTCCTTTACCTTTGGTGCGTGCGCGGACCATTGCAATGGTGTTTAGCCCCTGACGCATACACCATACGACTATCCATATAACGTTTGGTGTGCAGGGTATTAACGCTGAACATTCTAAAGGTCAAGGTTGCCACGCGCCCGCCAAGTGTCAACACCACATTCATTCTTGCAAACGGGCATGAGATAGGCGCCGGGACATGGCCATATGACACCCCATGCATTTAACACCTTTGCCCAAGGGGGCGCTAAACTCGCTAACTGTTCGACATTTCACCCTGAATTGCGGGATGCGCGTGCATGCTGGGTTTTTTGCCCAGTAATGCTGCAGGAGCCAAGTTAGTGATTCACAGGTGCAATTTGGCAAGCAGGTACAATAAGCTTGAAGGGGAAAACTTCCAGGAGGTGTAATTTCTTCATTTTTTGGCCAAACCAGGTGCAGAAAGAGCCCAACTAGGGGTTTTTGGATGTTCTGGAGCCATCTATTTGGCATTTTGAGCACAGTAAAGCACTATTTTTAGAAATTTTATCAAATAATATAAAAGATCCATTGGAAGTTGGACCAAGAGATGTAGCCCAAGAGAGGGGTGAACACCTTTATCATTTGTTGTGTTATGTGTTTATTGTTGGCTGTTAATTGTTGGTTATTATGTGCATATTAAGTGTGAAAACTCTTTAATTTATGTGTTTGTAACTTGATCCAATTACCCAAACACATACCATTTTTACACTTGCAATTTAAAAGAGACAAGTCTTCTTCATTTTCAGATCACCCCCCCCAATCCTCGTAATTATGGAAGGTGAACTTCCCCATCGACCATCACATGCGTTCAATGATTGGTGATTGGCATTTTTAATAAGGCACACGGTGAAAATGTGAAAGTAAAAGCTAGAAAACTTAGCTAACTTGGATTGTTTATTTCCCTCTTAGACCCTCTTTCCTCTTCCCCTCTAATGGTATCATGGTTTGTTGTTGCTTTCTCAAACAATATTTTTGGTAGATATTATATTATTACATATTTCCTCTTTATTCATACATTTACATAACCACACCATAATCCTAGTCCACCATAAAACTCATAAACATTCACTAGTCAAATTTTAATTTTAAGCTCCACATTAAAAATACTTATAATATATTTACATTATTTACACACAAATATTAACTCATGTAACCTAAATCCTATCAAATATTATATAAATAATACATGATTCATATATTATAATTCAAAAGTAAAAAATGGAATATTACAATAACCAATCTTTTTATCCAATAATCACTTATATATAT
>JASDQU010790131.1:231954-245840 GCA_032191745.1 Picea mariana | reverse complement strand
ATATATATATATATATATATATATATATATATATATATATATATATATATAATTTTAATATGCTATAATAAATGCAAACATATTTAAAAGAGGCACATGTTTTTTGTTTTTAGTTGTTGGTTGTTGTTTTAATCATTTATAATTATTCAAATAGATGCATTTTACAACTAGGTAAGAAGTAAATATAAGATAGATAAATCTGATTTCTAGAAGAAAATAATAACATGGTAATTTAAAAATTATTTTAATTTGTGTTTCGAAAAAAAATTGACAAGTTTTATTCAAAAGAGGGAATAAAATTGCATTTCAAAGTTATTGGTAGTACTATATATAAAAACAAGAAAGATTATATTCTCGCTCTAATAAAACCAAGCATTGTCTAGTACTAGCAATATGTCAACTAATAAATGGTTTTAAAACCAAAAAAAACTACTATATCACCTCAAAGATACATTCCCAACAAGTCTACAAATAACCCAAGCAATACATTTAGAAACATAAAAGCATATATTAACTCCTCTGCAACGTCTCAAAAAACATTATTGTCCAAACTATATACTTCCCATAAACTACATTGACATTTATAGACACTTCATAAAACATGAACAAAGATTTTAGAGGTCCATCTTTAGTTCTTCAAGCACCAACAAACGTTCTACCAAAGATTTATTGTCCTTAAACAATGTGTGTGCGTCCATGTTATGTTCTTGATATATATATAAATATATGAAACATGCTTAAAAGCATGTGAAACCTCTTGAAGCTATTTTATAATAGGCTCGAGGAAGACATTTGAAATCTAAGAAGACCATAACATCAAGTGAATCACGGGTGAGGAATCTCCATCAATTTGGATCTTCCCAACATCTCTTTAATGACACATTTAATCAATACTCTTAACATCATAAGCTCATCCTAATTATTAATTATGACCTCCAAAACTTCTCTAAACTTAAGTCAATGAGATGGAGAGATATAGAGAACATCCCGCGCACTATTGTAACCAAGAGAGCTTTGCCAATGTTCATTGAAAAATTTCCATGCAATGAATTCATCAATCATCAACTCACTCATTTTACAAGAAGATTCATGTTTTACTACCCTTTTTCAGTAATTCATTATGTGTTGATCTAAGAGAAAACTTAAAAAGTAAGAACCTATTTATCTTCAAAATCGCATTTTGTGCCAACCATATACCCCATAATACTAAACAAGGATTTAAATTTGTTTATCCATGAGGTACCATACCATAATCTCAAACACTCTTCCACAGACGCACCTCTCCAAACATTGGGAAAGTTGATTAAGTGTTCAATATCCTTCTGTGATTGTAATGCATAAGGGTAGTTAATTACCAAATAAGAAATATTCTCTTCATCCTTCTTACAGAGTAAACAAATACTAGGACCAAGTATTTTTCTCTTTTGCATGTTTTCTCAAGTGAGAACCTTATTATTTAATGATATCCATAAGAAGATTCAATATTTTGGGGGAACTTTTAGCTTCCAAATCTTCCTCCATCACCAGGATAACTCTTGTTCAACTAATTTCAAATAAGGATTTATAGCCCAACTTTGTTATATACATCCTTGAACCTTTGTTTTTTTCCCACACTAGAGAATCTGCCTCTTCTTTCAACCTCATGTATCCTCATTTCAAAATTGCAATATATTTACTCCATTGAATAGCATGATCACCAACAAAACCCAAATCTTGGGCACTCTTCCAACCTTGTTGCCAAATATTGGTTGTAAGATGATCCCCTATCTAGTTTCGAGTAAAGATATCCCTTTCTTACAGAGCCATAGTGAGTTCCTCGGAAAAAAAATTATATCCTCGTCACATCCCAACATAGAATCTAAGCCAAGTGTTACCTCTAACCATTTCCAACTCTCCAAGCCAAATAATTTCCAATCATCAGAAAGGGCGGAACAAGCATATTCGAATGTATTAAAACATTATGAATGTTTTTTCTTGGACTGCTTATCCAGTCTAGGATTGACCCTACACCTATGTACTTCTTCTCAATGGTATGCTTTCATAGACCCTCTTTGGTGAGAATGTTCCACAGGCTTTTGGTAGCTAAAGATTTACCAAATAAATGGATATTCTTCAACCCTCAACCTCTTTTTTCTTTTGTCCTGGCTAGAACCTGCCACTTAGAAAGTGGAATTCCTTCATTGTCATTGTTCCCCCTCCACGAGAATTGGAAGCAAGTTTAACTTATTTTCTCCAATACACCTTTCAAGATATATGCCATCATATGTCAAAAAACAAGAATGGCTTCTAAAACAAACTTCACTAAGGTCATTCTCCCCCTTTGCGATAACCACTTATTACACCATTCATGTATTTTCCCCTCCATCATTTCAAGAAGCCACCCCCAAACCCTCTTTCCATAACCATTTGGTTTTTTAAGAAAACCCAAATATTTGAAACCATTTTTAAAATTGAGAACTCTGAAAGGAAATAAATCCATCATCACAACTTCAACTTCATGTTCCAAACCATGAAAACTAACAACAAATTTATGTGTCTTTATTTTCACCCCTATTGTAATGCCATGAATCTTCAAGATTTCTTTCAATTTCTATGCTTCTCTAATAGGTTCATCTGTGTAGAGGAAAAATCATATGCAAATAGCTAGCGAGCTAGTGAAATAGATTTACCAATCTTAATGCTAGTATTAACACTTGATATCCCTGCCTTTGTTATAGCTCTACTCAATCCTTTTGCCACTAGCAATAAAAGTAAGGGGGGGAAAGGGGAATCGTGCCTCAATAATCTGTTAGGCTTGAACAAATCTAAGGATGCCTCGTTTATAAAGAACAACAAAAAACATAGATAAGATACACCCCATAATCCAATTTGCTGCAAGAAAACAAAAACCAATATGGAAAAGCATCAACCTTGGATATAGTAGGCCTATCATGTCATATGCCCTAGATAAATCCAATTTGACCACAATTGTTGGGCATTTTTTAGTTTAAATTTTATGAAGGCCCTCTTGAGTTGTTCCTATTGTTTTGTGAATCTATCTTCCATATAAGAAACCCTTTGTCGTGATCTTATAAATACAATACATAAAGAGATAGGTTGGAACTTTTCAAAAGACTCGAGACTATCCTTATTAGAAAGCAAAGCCAAGAAGGTAGAATTAATAACACCTAATACTTCACCATTCATTTGAACATCTTCCAAAATCCTCAACAAATCCTCCTCACAAAGGTAGTAGAAGCCAATAAAATATTCTACAACCCACCCATCCAAGCCTGGACTTCTGTCTTTCTAGAAAGAAGGCAAAATTGCGGTCCATTCCTCCTTTGAGATCTCGTCCAACATCATCTAATTGTCTTCCTCCAATACAAAACCTAGAAAAAAATACCTTAACTTTAGAATTTCAACTATGTTTTCCAATTTAGGTTCCTTATAAATGTTTTGGAAAATGATGAACCCTAATTGTTGCAATCTCTAAGAAATTTCCAAATGAAACCCCCTCTCGATTCTTCATTTTCCATATAGTATTGTACTTCTTCTTTTGATTGACAAAATAACGAAAATATTTAATATTTTCATCCCCTTTATCTAGCCACCCATCCTCCACTATTCTTCCCTCTTCTCTAACAACTTCCTCCTTTTAACCTGAAGCTCCTTAACTCTTTGCTTCTCATCCTCATTGAAAAAACCTTCAACATTTTGATTGTACATCTTGGCTATCTCACACTCTACTTGTTTTAAGTTTGTATCTATGTTCTTTTGTCTCTTTGTTGCCGATGCAAGTACCACCTCTTTAATGTTCTTCAGGGAGGATGAAAATCAATCATTCGTTGTCTCCCCATACCCCACATCAATACTTCTCCATTCTTCTTTTACAAGCTCTTGGAATTCCTCTTCCTCAAGCCAATCARTATTAGATTTAAAGGGGATAGAAAGTTTACCATCCTACTTTTCCATATGTAGCAATATTGGAGAATGATCCAAGCACCCTCCAAACTCGACCTATGACCTTACCTTGTCAATATGAACTAGAAAAATTTTCATCGCCAAGAATATATCCAAACATTTTGAGATAGCTTCCCTACCTGATATGTTATTACTCTACATAGACCTAAGTTTGATTGTCTCTATGTCCAAATCCAACATCTCTAATATTAAGCTTGAAATAGTTCGTGTGACAAATAACTCTTGCCACTACCCCCATACTTCCAACTGATTTAGTGTAAAGTTTAGATCACCTATAATGATAACTTTTTCCTCCTTTATATAATCCAAGGAGTAAAAAACATCCCCAAAACCCCGCCTCTAATCATATGGGCCATAACAATTCAACATTGAGAATTCCTTACCCAACTCCTTAAACATAAACTCTTCCCATAAGCCCGAGTGAAGAATAGATGAATTTAGTAAAGGAACGTGTTTCCTCCAACTAGTAAGTACACTACCAGAAATACCCACTACATCTAGTGCCAAAAAATCCTAATCCCTTGGGATAACATCAAATCCCTCAATAATATTTTTTTCTTCTCCCATCATTTCTTGAACTTTATTTCTGGTTTTGAAGCTCGATTAAATGAGCTAAGGCTAGTATTTTTTAGGGTCTACCAAGACCTCCGATATTGATAGATAAAATAAGCATAGACCACCCTCAAATGGGGTTTGTCCTGCTCTAAGATGGGGTTTATCCTGCTCTAAAGACCTCTGTAATATATTTATTTTTGTTCCCCTCTTGAATCTCCTTTAGAGAATTCTCATGGGTCAAATGAAGAAATGATTTTATTCCAATAGAGTTTGGAACTATACCCCTAACTAGATCTAAATCCGTGCCCCCTTCCTTCCCTTTACCTTATAACCCACTTTCTCCCTTCCTAGATCTCAACTAATTTCTACAAGATTTTTTAAAGGTTAAATTAAGTTGATTACCACCTCGTATTGGCCCTGATAACCTCTTAAATCTCCCCACAAGAAGTTTTGACATAATTGGAAGAAAGACCATGATTCTCTTGATTAGATTCCGTGAGCACGGATTTAAGGATAATAATGGATCTTTTTTCCCTTCATATACCCCTCCCCTCCCCTCCCCTTGAAATAGGAATCATTTCAAATATTGAAGGCCATTCCTCCTTCCCCACGACATTAAAAGTATCCACCCATGTAATAGGATAACCAGAAACGACACTGTCTCGAGACTTACCAAGGTTTTCAAGTAATCCTTCAACTCATGACTTTTTTTGGTGCTCCTGAGGGCCACACTTCGAAACATATACATGGATTTGTTTCTATAACCGACCTTATCATCTCAATCAATAGCTTACCCGTGCCACTTTCCTCTTCTCAAAGAAGACCCTTTAAACATTGATCATGTCTTAAGCAAACCCCTTTTTCTTTACTTCTTTTTCTGATTACTTCTTTTGAACCTTGTTAGTGACAAAAACTTATAAAGAAAGGTGAAATAATCCACTATTTGGAATTTATTGCTTAAAATTTTCATCTTAATACCTCATATTTAATGCTACCCAATGAATCTTTGATATTATCAAAGACGAAATGGAATTATTTATAGATAAGCACCACAATCCACTTACTTTAAGATTTTAGATTTCTTCCTCTTTTTCTCATATTCTTCTTCCTTTTAGTATCCTATTGTCGAGACCGGAGAACATAGAGCCCATTTGTGGCTTTGATCTCTCCACTTATTTTCCAGACCTCGTTTTCTTATAGTTATTGTAGCTATCAACGTACACTACAACTGCATACTATCGCAAAGGCAACGACGCATGCTATGTAATCTCAAACAACTACAAATAGAAAAAGGCAGGTTTGCAAAAGTAAATACTTGGATTAGAACTTAAAAAAATGAATCATTTATAACAATTTATGTTCACTACAACGCATCATCTGTTAGTTTGCTTTCATGGCTGTCTAATGGTTGAGAACATGTGTTTTCTCCTAAGAGGTCACAAGTTCAAATCTAGAGGGGAGTAGGGTGTGTATACCTCCGTAGACTTTACCAATCAAATCGCTAGGCGGAGGGGGTCCCTTGTCCCACAAACAAGGGGGTCTCATACACCAATTTGGTGTATGGCTTGGTCTGACATTAAAAATAGATTATTATTATTATTATTATTACAATTAAAACAATGCATTCCATTCTCAGTTTTGCTTGTTTAACATAAAGCAAATTCAATAATAGATTTGTTGGTTAATAATTTCATGCAAAACGCCATGCTTAGGAATGTGGTTCTACACCCATGTACAATTATGTAGGAGTTGGTAGACATATGCAAATATCAGGTGCGAAGACAACTGACAAGATACCCTGGAGTTGGTAGTTTTATTATGTGCAAGGATGAGACTTCATTGTTATAAGTCCGCTATTCTTCAGGGGATGAAAGAGGAAGTAGATATCCTTTTTAAGGTGGAAGATTCAATGTCTCGAAGAAGTACACAATATGAATATAGGCCAGGAAAATGTAATAGGTATCGAAATGAATTTTTTTTTGTTTACTGGTTTGTTTCTTATGATATAATTTGTCATATTATTCATGCAAGTACCACTTTTTAAGAATCTATTGCGAAGTTGGAGCTTTTCAAGCACAGATTTTGGCTCAGTAATTTTTTTTTCGCAATGATCCCCTCAGTTCAAATATTGAAACTGTTGGGATTTGGTGACAACGAATTCCTCCAAGGATGGATTTGGATCCTATTATTTTGTGTTGGTTACAACCAAATAGACCAAGTTAGAATATGGATATGGATTGCATTTAATAATCAATTTCTTGTAAATGTATATAAATACATGTAAGCACGTAGAGGCAAAGAGAGAGAGAGACAAAGTGAGAACTTGCTAGTCTATTGTAATCTCCGTGATCTGAATAATAAGACAACCGATGCCTATGCTTGGTGGACGTAGCCCAACATTTGGGTGAACCACGTGAAATCCCTGTGTTCCTTATCTTGTGATTGTTAATTATCATGTGAGAATTGTGTTTTCCACATTAAAAATTCTAACAAGTGGTATCAGAGCTGGTTAGAGGAGAGGGCGTCAAATTTTGGAGGAGCAACAACATCTGTGTGAGGTGCATCGATTTAAACATCGTCACAGGTCCCTCCTATCAAAGGGTGCGACGTCTTATTACTCGGACTTACGTTCGTGCAAAAATACTGAAATTGCCGCGATCCAGTGGCATTGACAGGTGCGTAGACAACCTCACATCGCCGCAGTCCATCTATGTGTTATAGTACGACTAATCTTGAAGATCGTCGCACTCCATTTGTATCGTGAGGTGCGGTGATTCCCTAATATATTCGCATATGTTTGTTTTTTTTACCTTTTTGAAAGGATTAAAGGATTTTTTTGATATATTGTATGCATAATACGTGAACAAGTCAAATCACGTGGGTGGATAAAGTAAAAAAGTTTTTACGGAGTAAAAGGATTAAAGTAAAGTCACGTGGGTGGATGTTTTGTAAAAGTTTTTTCCTTTTTATTAAAAGGGTGAATTTTAGTTTTTAATAAAAAGTGAGGGTGGTAAAAAGGATTCTTTAATTAAACCTTTTATTAAACATTTTTGGTTTTTTTTTTTTTTGTAAGTGAGTTGATATTATATATTACTGAGAAAATTATGTTACAAAAAGGGACGGAGGGGTATCCCCTGATCTTCCAAAAAGGAAACCAAATCAGGGGTCCCGAAGTTGCGTTGTCTACATAAGTGAGGGGAGGGCCTAGCCGCCACCCTAGGAAACCGACCCAGTCTCCGAAAAATCGTTTAAAAAAAAAGCTATACCATAAGATATACATAAAACCAAGAGCGTATAGCAGGGGTTTCTCATACACTAATAAACAAAATGAGCTTGGGTTGAGGTTGCGCTAGTCCAGGAGGATTGGTTGGCTTTCATCTCCTTCCTTTCTTGCCTTGTTCTCCTTTTTTTGCTCCACCGTGCACGTCTTTTTGATGCAAGCTGATGTTCCGCGTCGGTCTGCTGGAGTGATGTCCATGTGGTGGACATAGCAAAGGTAGAGTTCGAATTGTCCATCCAATCGTTCCATTTCTTGCTTTGGTTCCTCTGGTCCTTTGCTATTCTTCTTGCGTTGGCCTCCAGGTTGCTGAGGCGGCTTGGAATTTCTATGAGCTCCTTCTAGTGGCCATGGTTTTCTACCCTGTTGGTCTCATTCTTGTCAGCTCTTAGCTTACTTATTAACATTTTTGTACGCCAAGATTCCTCCATCGTTTTGTGGTAGAGGGTTTTCCTGGGCTGTGTGGCCCCTGGGTCCCTTATCCCGTCTGCTTCTTGGATGAGTTCCACCCAGGCTTTGCCCTGGTGCTTGGTGTTGACTTCCCGCTCCCACATGTCGATGAACTCTTTGCCCTTTGTATCGACCTACTCAAGAAAAGTGCCTTTGCCCTCTCTGGTCGCCTGTTCCATCATGTGATCTTTCGGGCGCTTGTTGGAAGTTCCTCCCCCTGGGGCCCCCTCTTACTCTAGATATTCTTCCTTCTTACCATCTCTGTTTGAATGCAGTGGCTTCTGTCATTACTTCGTTCTCCACTTCTATTAGCCCCTTCATGGTCTCTGAAATTACTGCTCGGTGGTCTCTAGCTATCCCTGATGCTTCTTCTTTTAAGGGGTTTTTCGGGATGTGATCTTATCCTGGTAATCATGGGTCTCCCGTAAAGGCATACCTTTTGGTCCTTTTTCACTGTTTCAGAGTGTGTGCACTTGGGAACCCTGCCATAGTTCTTGCGCCAATTCTTTACCTTGCACGTTGTATGCCAATCATTTCCTCCCACGGGACCTGTGCATGGATTAGGTGTCCCCATTCCTGCCATCGGGTTGTCCTTTTGATATTCGTTCTTTGTTGTCTGTGGATTACCCTTTCCGCTCTCCCACGACCAACCCCTGTACTTCATTCTAATGACTGGACCGTGGTGTCGTACTCCTCTTGTGGTGTGACCGTGATCTGCATTGTAACTCGTGTTCAGATGGTGGCCTATCGGATTCTACCTAGATTCTACTTGCCCTTCAATTAATTATGTGCCTCTAGCCTCAATGTGGTCGTCCGTACTTCGGCTGTCGTCATAGTCCTTTGTCGCTAGTTGGGTGCAGTCTGTCTGGAACTAGCCATTCGGGATGTTACTCCATGTGAAATCCAGCTCTGATCCTTTCTTGTCGACCCCTTCATTAGCGATTCTATCCGCTAGTCCATTTGCTGACCTTCGGGCCCAACACAACTCCACTGTGATCCCCGTCTGCAAATGCTCCTGAATTTTTTGCAGGGAGTATGCTAAGCGCTAGTGCCTCTGAATTTTTCTCACTCTGGTGTCATTTTGAAGTTTCCTTACTGTATTGATGACCAGCATTGAATCTCCTTCCACTATTATGTTGGTCATCCCTTCCTATTGTAGTATCTCAAGGCCGGTCTCTAGGGCTCCAAACTCTGCAGCGTTGTTGGTTGAGTTCCCCAGACTCCCAGTGTATAGCTGGATAATTTTTCCTTGACTGTCCCTGATTACTCCCCCCGTACCTATCCTTCCTGGGTTACCTTTCGATGCCTCGTCGAAGTTTAGCTTGAGGGATCCCTCTGGTGACGATTTCCAGTTGCGCTCACCTACTTGTAGTTGCTGCAACCGTCTTACCTGATTGGGATTGCGTCCTCCTTTCAGTTGAAAAGCCTCTAGAATTCTAAGATCCCGATTTGTGAGTTGTGCTCCTCCTGTTTGGCAGTTGCGGATCTGTACCGTTTCTCTTGGCATGGCAATTATTGTTTCCTTGATCTTTCCTGACGTCCATCTTTGGTTCCTAAAGATGCATCGGTTATGTTCCTTCCTTATTGCCCAAATGACCATGCCGGGAATGAGTGTCCAACAAAGATTCAACTCTTCATTTTCGCCTTAGTTTTCCTTCCATGTGTTTATAGTTGCGGAAATAATACCTCTGATCCTATTAGACTGTCGTAAAATGCCTGTCGCCCAATCCCAGACTTCTGTTGTGTAGGGACATTCATCCAGGAGATGGTTCGTTGTTTCCTCCTTTTCTTCACATAGGTGACATCTTGAGGGGCCCGTGAAGCCTCTCTTCTTTAGGTTTTCCCAAGTTAGGATTCGGTTGTGTAGTATTAGCCACTGGAAGATTTAAATTTTGGTTTCGCCGCCTCCTTCATAAATTGGATTAAAGCTTGTATCAGCTCCCCTTGGATAGCCCCTCTAGTGAATGGTTGGGCCACTAAGTTCTTTCAAGCCTCCAGAGGTCTTCGACAAGGCTGCCCCCTCTCCCCACTCCTCTATGCCATCCAAACCTCGGTTCTCAGCTACCAACTGGACCACGCCCAATTTGCAAATGACACACTACTAATGGGAGGAGCGAGTATCCCTACAGCAAGGAAATTCAAAAAAGAGTTAGACGCCTACACAGAAGTCTCAGGAAGTGTGATAAGCCTGGCTAAAAGTAAGATCTTTGGGTGGAACATAAATCCAAGGGAGATGCTAGATATCTCAAGAATCCTTGGAATGGAAGGTTGCGCCACCTAGGATGCATTTAAATACCTGGGTGTCCCTATTTTCAAATGCAATCCAAAGGCTTTGCATTGGGACCAGCTAATAAGAAAACTTAAAAATAGAATAAACTCCTGGGGAGAAAATTGGTTAAACCTTGCAGGCAAAGTGGTCCTCATCAAAGTCGTGCTAGCAAGCATCCCGATTTACCAAAGCTCCTTGATTTTGGCCCCGATGTCCACTTTCCAAAAAATTGAAGCGTTGTACAGAAGATTCCTCTGGGAGGGAGGGAAGCAAACAAGGAGGAAATTGCACCTTATAAGTTGGGAAAAAATAACCAAGCCCTACCTTGAAGGGGGACTCCAATTTTAAAACCCCCACACTCAAAATTTAGCCTTGGGAGCAACGATCTTATGGCGCATAATCACCGACAATTCCCCCTGGAGTAAAAGAGCGTTATGGAATAAGTACTTTTGAGGCCCAAGGAAAAATTGCCTTGACAATCCAGCAAAGGTGGAGAAAGGATCCCCAATTTTCTCTCTATGCCAGAAGGCTCTTAGACACTTTAAACCTCACCTCACTTGGACACCAAGAAATGGTAAAGAAATCAAGGTTTGGAAGACTCAATCATGGGAGACCCACCACTAGACTCGAAGTAGGCTCTAGATCATCTTAAAGAATGGATGAGACTCCATAATTTACACAGTATGTGGGATATCTCATGTTGGGAAAATGATGAGATCCACTCCTGGCTGAGGTGGGAAATTTCCAACTTACCTCCAGAGCTAGAAGAAGAAAGGAACATGTTGAAGTACTAGATACAAGGGAAAACCCCCTTAAAAAAAAGGAAAAAAGAAAAGAGAGGGTGGGGACCATTTTCTGGACTTTACACTATAGCAGTAGGATATCAACACATTGCAGCAGTCCCCCACGTCCCCCCAGACTCGGCAATTTGGAAATCCATCTGGTCCTCCAAGTCAATTCTGAATATAGATATGTATGTTTGGACCACGACACACAGAGGTATTCTCACTAGAGAAAACCTAAGAAGAACAGGTTGGAAAGTCCCCTCTAGATGCCCACTTTGTTGTCAAAAATAAGAAACTATAGGCCACCTAATTTTAGGCTGCACTTACTCCAAAGAAGTCTGGAATTTAACCCTTGGACTGCACTCAGACACTCTTGCTTTAACTCAAGAAGTCACTGCCCCACTCTGGAATTGGAACTCCCTTCGCCCTTTTCAAACAACAAAAAAGGGTCAACTCTCCACTCTTTGGAGAACTCTCCCGAAATTTATTCTCTGGAAGATCTGGCTCGAACGAAATAACAAGTTATTCAGGGAAGACAAAAGCAACCCTGCTCATGTAGCCACAAAGATAAAGGCCCAGTTTGGCGAGAGAACCCCCTACTTCTGTAAAGCAGCAAACTCAAGTTGTTAGAATTGGAAGAGAAACTCTGGATTGAACATATTAAGCTCCAAGATCAACAACAACAAACTCATAACAACTCACACCACCAAGAATGGAAAATCAAGATGTAGGAGCAAGAGTTTGAAGAGTGGAAAAGAAAGGAAAATAAGTATATTATTTTCTTTGACGGAGCTTCCAAAGGGAAGCCAGGAGTGGCAGGAGGAGGAGGAATCCTGGTAGGCCCCAATGAACTCCAACAAATCAGGTTTGACTGGGGACTTGGCATAGAAACCAATAACATAGCAGAAGCACTGGCCCTCTGGCAAGGACTAAATCAAGTTGTTTTGCACAATGTCCGGGATCTGGTGATAATAGGGGATTCACGGCTAATAATCCAAGCCTTAATTCTTCGCAACAAAGCCAAAAATGCAAAACTCCAACACATTTTGGAGAAAATCCAACTCCTCTTGGGAAAGCTTTGCACTTATCAGCTTTACCACGTCTTTTGGGGAATGAATGGAACAACAGACGAAGAGGCCAATAGGGGAGCCCTCTCAAGAATTGGAACCTTACAAATCAACGGAACCTTGACCAGTTGGGAATTCCCATGAGAGATTGGAATAAGAAAGGGATACGAGCTGGCAAGTGGGAAAGTCACGTCCTTAAAGGTACAGGGTCGAATCCACCATAGTCAGCAGTCAGGAGGAAGTCAGATCTGATGGAGTCGCCCATCATTTGGTTGTTGAAACCAAGCAAGAGCCCATGCTCTCTAGATCGTGCGTAACACATGGGAGAAACGAATCAATGGATTTTTGAGTTAAAAGGAGATGCAGAGAAGGAAGCCATGCAGTCTAGAGGCAGTCGAAGACTGGGAAGGAAGGAAAGCAATAGCATAGTGATCAGAGGAGAGAGGACCCCACGTAGGAGTAGCATCCCAAAAGCAGCAAGGGAAGCGATGGCGTCAAGCTCAGGCAGTAAGCCAACGATAGAAGAGTGCTTGGCAGCAATGGACGCGAACATGCAGCATCTTAGACATCAGCTGAACAATCTGAATGACTTCCTCCAAAACTTAGATATAGACGCAGGGAGACAGCTAGAGATGTTGGAAAATTACATCACTTCTACCAAATTCGGTCTTTCTGAGGAGCTAGGGAAACTTCGCAAGGACCTCAAAGACCCAAAACAAGAATTCGATGAAAGGGTCAGCAGTTTTGAACAACAGATGGCGCATTTGAATAAAGAATGGAAGAAGGAGAGGGATCACCCCAAGAAGGGAGGCTCCAAGTAATTTGGCAAGAGGCACCTAGGCCAGGAATTGTCTTCTGCAAATAACTCTGTGAGGAAGGCGTTTTGTATAGAAGCCTTCGCAAGTAACGACTATGTTAAGAACTACTTGTGTGACATTTGTAACTGTTTAGCCAAGTTTGGCCCAGCTCATATGTAACAGAACCGGTGGCTTACCACCAATTTTCTATAATAAAATCCCATTATCCGTTCCTATCAAAAAAAAAATAACAGAAATATGCATGCAACATACACGGGAAAAACCCATGAAAAAAAATGCATAAATATTAACGCAACATATGAATTAACACACAATTGACACTTATCTTTGATTTAAAAGAACACCAACTGCGTGCAGGCCTTCCACGTTCCTCCTAGCCTTAGACCGCATTGCTCATAACTCTCGTCAGTGGGTCACCCCCGAGCTAGGACTAAACTCCACCTGGGTAAATGATTCCTAACCCGGCTAAGGAAACTCATACAATAGGAAAACTCAGTCACGTGTGCCAACTCAAATTAACAGCCTACAGTCCCGCATTACTCACATGCTTGTCCCACCCCAGGAAGTGTGCCCCTTCTTTGCTCAACAGTCCCTCAGCTACCCCACTTCCTTTATGAGGCTTCAACAATAGGCCAGACAGGAAGTCTCAGAGCCCTGTAATTGCAGTTTGGTACCTAGGGAATCAATTCCCAACAATTCTCT
>JASDQU010790131.1:218326-231203 GCA_032191745.1 Picea mariana | reverse complement strand
AAGGCAGTGGTATTTGAAGTTTTACAGGTTTATGACAGAACAAGGTTATAGATGTCATTTTGATCATTGTGTTTATTTTAAAAGGCTAGAAAATGGAAGCTATATTATCTTGCTATTATATGTAGATGGCATGCTTGTTACAGGGTCTAATATGCAGGATATAAATTTTCTCAAGAAGAAATTAGCCAATTCATTTGCGATGAAGGATTTGGGTGCTGCAATGAAAATCCTTGGCATGAGAATAACAAGAGACAGGAAAAATCGCAAATTGACATTGTCTTAGGGTGAGTACACAAAGAAGATGTTGGAGAGGTTTAGAATGCAGAATGCAAAACCAGTTAGTACACCTTTGGCCAGCCATTTCAAATTAACTAAGGAAATGTGTCCCAAGACACGGGAGGGGATAGAATACATGTTCAGGGTCCCTTATTCATCAGCAGTTGGCAGCTTGATGTATGCAATGGTTTGCACAAGACCAGATATTGCACATGCAGTGGGAGTTGTGAGCAGGTATATGAAAAATCCAAGTAAAGAACATTGGGAGGCAGTAAAGTGGATTCTCAGATATTTGAGAGGTACTGCTACTCATGCATTATGTTTTGGAGGTTCATACACTTTTCTACAGGGATATGTTGATTCACATATGGCAGGTGATAAAGACAGCAGGAGGAGCACCACAGGGTATGTTTTTACTACAGGTGGAACAATAGTAAGTTGGATTTCGAAACTACAAAAGGTTGTTGCACTTTCAACAACACAGGCAGAGTATGTTGCTGCTACAGAGGCTAGTAAAGAGATGATTTGGTTATAGAGGTTTATGGAGGAATTGGGAAAGAAGCAAGAGAACAACAGGTTGTACTGTGATAGTCAGAGTGACATTCATCTTGCAAAGAACTCAACCTTCCATTCAAAGAATAAGCATATACAGTTGAGGTACCATTTCATACGATCGGTCTTGGAAGATGGATATTTGAAGTTGGAAAAGATGCACACTAGCCAGAATCCTGCAGACATGTTAACAAAGGAAGTAACCAGGGAGAAACTGAATTCTTGCTCAGTTTCAGTTGGTCTTCAAGAATGAATATGAAGATGAGAAATTTTCCAGGTCCAAGAAGGTTCGGAGTCCAGCATATACAGTAGTGGTGGAGTTGTTGAGATCAGTCTCCAAGTGGGAGATTGTTGGTTGTGGAGTTTGATTACCTTCCTGATTCAGAGGTCCTTGATTTCAGTCGTGTTTATACCCCATGAAGACTTTACACCCCAGAAGTATGTACACTCTTCCACGCAGGGGAGTGCTAAGGGGGGGTACCCCCTCTGCGGGGTTCGAGGGAGAAGCCCCCGGAGGAAAAATTGCCTTGTAAATGTATATTGTAATTTCATTGTAAAACTGGACCATTCATTATAAGGTCGCAAATCTAATAGTAGAAATTATGTTAGGGTTTTTTCCCCTAGAAGGCAACCCTTTGTTATGAGGGAAATGTATTGCGGTTATGCATTATGGTGAGTATTGTATTCTGAGAGAGGAGACTATGAGAGAAAGAAGAGGAAGTTACAACGGATTTGTTGTAGGTTGTATCCCTTCATTTGTTGGATGATAATAAAGGAAGGACCTGGCAATTTCTCTGGTGGACATAGCCCACATTGGGTGAACCACATAAATCTGTGTCTCTATTGTATTGTGTATCTTCTGTGTTTTGTTTCCGCGTTTGTTTTATTTTATTGCTCCACGGTCCCGTTTTTCCAACACCAATGAACAAAAAGACAAACCCTGCTCAATCCAAGGAGTAAGGAAACCAACCAGAGACGGTGACATCAAACAGGTTTAGGCGGCTAGATCCAAAAATAGAGAAATCAGCCGGGGAAGCCCCTCAGGATTTACCTATAGCAGAAGCGGAGCAAGGGAAGTCAACTCCAGAAGCCAGAGAGAAGCCGATGCCAGAAAGGGTGGAAGAGCAAGGAAAAACCACGAGGGGAAAGAACCTAGAGCCAAAAGTGGATGAAGGAGAGGTCTCCTCAGACAGTGACAACGAGGGAGCAAGTGACACCATTATCACCCCAATAAAAACAGGCTGAGGCAGAAAATCCAAGAAAGAAGAAAGAGAAAAGGAGACATACAAAGATGTCTTGAGTGTATCATATCCAACAATCAGACAACTGATCAATGTTACGCAAACAAGGAAGCACTCCAGGGCCCCTCAAGGAGCCCATATCTCCCCCTAGGTAAATCATGAGACTAACCTCCTGGAACTGCAGGGGTTTTGTCGATAGAATAAAGGAAGAGGCGCTTAAAGATATCACCAAAACTTCAAACTCTGAGATCCTTCTTATCCAGGAAACCAAGATGGAAGAACCAGACTTCCTCAACATAACAAACACAGTTTGGAAAACAAGCAAAGGAATAGCAGAAAGCGCAAGAGGAGCCTCAGGAGGTATAGGCACTCTCTGGAACCATACGAAGTATGACCTCATTAAATATGAAACATGCAAGCATTGGATCTACACCAACCTCTGTCACAAAGAAACAGATCGACAGGTAAGTCTCTTCAATCTTTATGTGCCTGTCCTCTTGGAGAAAAAAATATTTTGTTGGGATACCCTAAAATATTACCTGCTACTAAATGACCTGGAAAATATCATTACTGGGGGGAACCTCAATGTGACCTTAGCAGCGATCGAGAAAAAAGGTGGCTCCATTGTGCGAGATCCAGCAAGGGAATGGGTAGAATATATCACGTCAGATTGGGAGCTAGAAGATGTCAAACCTACTAAAGAGAAATATACGTGGTCTAATAAGAAGGCAGGATCGGGGCACATTGCTGCTAGGCTGGACAGGTTCTTATTTCATAGCACCTTTATGCTTCTGGGCCTCACCTTGTCCTCCTCCATCCTTCCTCATAGTGTGTTAGACCACAAACCAATCATGTTGGATATTTCACATGACAAGAACCTCGGGCCAATCCCTTTCAGATTTAGCCCAGCCTGGCTCCAAGATGAAAGCTTCCAGGATCTGGTCACCAAAAACTAGAACGAAACAGTAAGAGGCTCTGCCTTTTTTGTTTGGGAAGAAAAACTCAGATGATTAAAGGTAACGCGAAAGTCCTGGGCAAAAACTCTCCCTAACCCTATTTTATCCCGACAAGAAACCCAAAAACAGCTTGAAAAACACCAGATGGATATGGAAAATCAATAAATCACCCAAGAAACTTTGCAACAAGAGGATCAGATCCAAAGGAATTGGCATCAAGCCTGTAGAGAGGAGGAAAAGTATTGGCAACAAAAATCCAGAAGCCTCTGGTTGGAAGCAGGGGATAAAAACACTAGCTTCTTCCACAAACAAGCTGAAGCTCGAAAGCAGTTCAAGAATGTTACGAAAATTCAGGTCCAAAATAATACGATAACAAATTTTGAAGGCATAAAAGCAGTTGCGACAGAAGGCTTCGAAACTCCTTACACAGAAACTCAAAGAATTGTTATAGATCCCAAATATTACCCCATTCTTTAGTTCCGGCCCTCATTCATGAAGATGTCAACATCAAGCTAACCAGGGTAGTTGACCAACAAGAAATAAAAGAGGCACTTGATCAAATGAACCCAGACAAAGCCCCAGGTCCAGATGGGTTCACAACTAGATTTTAGCAAAACAACTGGGATATAATAAAATCAGACCTCACAAAGTTGATCAGAAAGTCTCAGACTTGCACCAAGATAGAAGGAGGAACAAATTCATATTTTCTTGCTCTCATTCCCAAAGAAAAAGGAGCAGTCAAATTTGAAAGGTTTCGCCCAATTTCTCTCTCCAACACAAGTTACAAAATCCTCACCAAAATAATAGCTAACAGAATTAAAAATATCCTTCCCACAATTATTCTGGAAAATCAAGGAGGTTTTGTAAAAGGCCGATATATAGTGGATAACATCATCCTCATTCAAGAGGCCCTGCACTCAAGCGTTCACAAAAAATACAAAGGTATGATAATTAAACTCAACTTGGCAAATGCGTTTGATAGAGTCAGACATAATTTTTTGTTGAAGGTCATGGAAAATTTTGGTTTCGCTCCCTCCTTCATAAATTGGAATAAATCTTGTATCGACTCCCCTTGGATATCCCCTCTAGTGAATGGTCGGGCCACTAAGTTCTTTCAAGCCTCCAGAGGTCTTCGGCAAGGCTGCCCCCTCTCCCCACTCCTCTATGCCAGCCAAGCCTCGGTTCTCAGCTACCAACTGGACCACGGCCAATCGCATAACAACCTTCTTGGCCTGAGAATTGCCCTTGGGGTAAAAGACATCAACCACACCCAATTTGCAGATGACACGCTGCTAATGGGAGGAGCGAGTATCCCTACAACAAGGAAATTCAAAAAAGAGTTAGACGCCTGCACAGAAGTCTCAGGAAGTGTGATAAGCCTGGCTAAAATTAAGATCTTTGGGTGGAACATAACTCCAAGGGAGATGCTAGATATCTCAAGAATCCTTGGAATGGAAGGCTGCACCACCTGGGATGCGTTTAAATACTTGGGCGTCCTTATTTTCAAATGCAATCCAAAGGCTTCGCATTGGGACCGGTTGATAGGAAAACTTAAAAATAGAATAAACTCATGGGGAGCAAACTGGTTAAACCTTGCAGGTAAAGTGGTCCTCATCAAAGAAGTGTTAACAAGCATCCGGATTTACCAAAGCTCCTTACTTTTGGCCCTGATGTCCACTTTCCAGAAAATTGAAGCGTTGTATAGAAGATTCCTCTGGGAGGGAAGGAAGCAAATGGGGAGGAAATTGCACCTTATAAGTTGGGAAAAAATAACCAAACCCTACCTTGAAGGGGGACTCCAATTTTAAAACCCCCAGACTCAAAATTTAGCCTTGGGAGAAAAGATCTTATGGCACATAATCACCGACAATTCCTCCTGGAGTAAAAGAGCGTTATGGAAGAAGTACTTTCGAGGCCCAAGGAAAAAGTGCCTTGACAGTCCAACAAAGGTGGAGAAAGGATCCCCAATTTTCTCTCTATGCCAGAAGGCTCTTAGACACTTTAAACCTCACCTCACTTGGACACCAGGCAATGGTAAAGAAAGCAAGGCTTGGGAAGACTCAATCATGGGAGACCCACCACTAGACTTGAAGTATGGTCTAGATCATCTTAAAGAATGGATGAGACTCCAGAATTTACACAGTATGTGGGATATCTCATGTTGGGAAAATAATGAGATCCACTCTTTGCTAAGGTGGGAAATTTCCAACTTACCTCCAGAGCTAGAAGAGGAATGGAACATGCTGAAGTATTGGTTGCAAGGGAAAACCCCCTTAAAAAAAAAGGAAAAAAGACAAGAGAGGGTGGGGACCGTTTTCTGGACTTTACACTACAGCAACAGGATATCAACACATTGCAGTAGTCCCCCACGTCCCCCCAGACCCGACAATTTGGAAAGCCATATGGTCCTCCAAGTCAATTCCGAAGATAGATATGTATGTATGGACCATGACACACAGAGGTATTCTCACTGGCGAAAACCTAAGAAGAACAGGTTGGAAAGTCCCCTCCAGATGCCCACTCTGTTCTCAAGAAGAGGAAACTACAGACCACCTACTTTTAAGCTACACTTACTCCAAAGAAGTCTAGCATTTAACCCTTGGAATGCACCCAGACACTCTTGCTTTACCTCAAGAAGTCACCACCCTACTCTGGAATTGGAAATCCCTCTGCCCTTTTCAAACAACAAAAAAGGGTCAACTCTCCACTCTTTAGAGAACTCTCCCAAAATTGATTCTCTAGAAGATCTGGCTCGAATGAAATAATAGGTTATTCAGAGAAGCCAAAAGCAGCCTTGCTCAAGTAGCCACAAAGATAAAGGCCCTGTTTGGCGAGAGTGCCCCCTGCTTCTGTAAAGCAACAAACTCAAAGTCGTTAGAATTAGAAGAGAAACTCTGGATTGAACATCTTAAGCTCCAAGATCAACAACATCAAACTCATAACAACTCACACCACCAAGAATGGAAAATCAGGATGGAGGAGCAAGAGTTTGAAGAGTGGAAAAGAAAGGAAAATAAGTATATTCTTTTCTTTGACGGAACTTCCAAAGGGAACCCAAGAGCGGCAGGAAGAGGAGGAATCCTGGTAAGCCCCAACGAACTCCCATAAATCAGGTTTGCTTGGGGACTTGGCATAGAAACCAATAACATAGCAGAAGCACTGGCCCTCTGGGAAGGACTAAATCAAGCTATTTTGCACAACGTCTGGGGTCTGGTGATAATAGGGGATTCACGGCTAATGATCCAAGCCTTAATTCTCCGCAACAAAGCCCAAAATGCAAAACTCCAACACATTTTGGAGAAAATCCAACTCCTCTTGGGAGAGCTTCGCACTTACTAGTTTTACCACGTCTTTCGGGTAATGAATGGAACAACAGACGAAGAGGCCAATAGGGGAGCCCTCTCAAGAATTGGAACCTTACAAATCAACGGAACCTTAACCAGTTGGGAACTCCCGTGAGAGATTGGAATACGACAAGGATACGAGCTGGCAAGTGGGCAAGTCACGTCCTTGAAGGTACAGGGTCGAATCCACCATAGTCAATAGTCAGGAGGAAGTAAGATCTAATGGATTCGCCCATCATTTGGTCGTTGAAACCAAGCAAGAGCCCATGCTCTCTAGATCGCGCGTATCATATGGGAGTAGCGAATCAGTGGATTTTTTAGTTAAAAGGAGATGCAGGGAAGGAAGCCATGCAGTCCAGAGGCAGTCAAAGACTGGGAAGGAAGGCAAGAAACAACATAGCGATCAGAAGAGAGAGAACTCCGCATAGGAGTAGCAACCCAGAAGCAGCAAGGGAAGTGATGGCATCAAGCTCAAACAATAAGCCAATGACAGAAGAGCGGCTAACAACACTGGAGGCGAACATGCAGCATCTCAGGCATCAGTTAAACAATCTGGACGACTTCCTCCAGAACTTAGATATAGACGCAGGGAGATGGCTGGAGATGTTGGAAAATGACATCACTTCTACCAAATTCGATCTTTCTGAGAAGCTGGGGAAACTTCGCAGGGACCTCAAAGACCCAAAACAAGAATTCGATGAAAGGGTCAACAGATGGAGCAGTTAAATAAAGAATGGAAGCAGAAGAGGGATCACCCCAAAAAGGGAGGATCCAAGTAATTTGGAAAGAGGCACCTAGGCCAGGAATTGGCTTCTGCAAATAACTCTGCGAGGAAGGCGTTTTGTATAGAAGCCTCCGCAAGTAACGACTATGTCAAGAACTACTTGTGTGACGTTTGTAACTGTTTAGCCAAGATTGGCCCAGCTCATATGTAACAGAACCAGTGGCTTACCACTGCTTTTCTATAATAAAATCCCATTATCCGTTCTTGTCCAAAAAAAATTAACAGAAATATGCATGCAACATACACGGGAAAAACCCATGAAAGCAAATGCATAAATATTAATGCAAAACATGAATTAACACACAATTGACACTTATCTTTGATTTAAAAGAACACCAACTGCGTGCAGGCCTTCCATGTTCCTCCTAGCCTTAGACCGCATTGCTCATAACTCTCGTCAGTGGGTCACCCCTGAGCTAGGACTAAACTCCACTTGGGTAAGTGATTCCTAAACCGGCTAAGGAAACTCATATAATCGGAAAACTCAGTCACGTGTGCCAACTCAAATTAACAGCCTACAGTCCCGCATTACCCACATGCTTGTCCCACCCCAGGAAGTGTGCCCCTTCTCTTCTCAACAGTCCCTCAACTGCCCCACTTCCTTTCTGAGGCTTCAGCAACATGCCGGACATGAAGTCTCAGAGCCCTGTAGTTGCAATTCCCAACAATTCTCTCACCTGGAGAGAATTGCTCACGGGCCTGACAACCTACCTCTTCAATCTCCTACGGGCCAGACAACTCGCTTCTTCAGTCCAGCTCTAAAGTTAACCAGGGTATAGGTGATGGTAACAATAGGGTACAAATGACAGTTGAGTGAGTGAAGGAATGATAATAAAATGATAGGCAAATGAACTAAGTCCAAACTATATGTATGCATGTTCCCAACTTGACACTTGTTATGTTGAGAACTACCTTGGGCCCACTTGCTCCCATCCTTAGAACTTAGGATAAAATAATTATCCATACTTTATACTTTAAAGAATATTAATATAATATTCCTTTGGGCTTAATCCCCCCTAGCTTAGCCCCTTATCCTTAAGTCTTAGCCCCCGTTCCCTATCTAGTGGAGTTTAGACCCCCATACTCTTTTACATGGTTAGTCTACAACAGTGATGCGTTTTCATTAATATTTGCATGTGATTACATATTACAATGATGGCTCACTGGCCATTTAACATCTGTCTCTCCAGCCTAATAACCACACAAACACTCTGGCCTCAAAATACATATACACAAAGGCACTCTGGTCTCAAAACCACGCACTTACTCCAATGTACGCAAACTCAGGATGGTGTGCACCCTTCCTTTAGTGTGCAATCCTCACACACTCACACAGGTGTGTGATACATTATAAAATGTGTGCACTTCTTTGGTGTGAGATTCCCACGCACTGACTCAATGTGCGCAAAACTAAACCAAATACCTTGTACCATCAACTCACCAACTCATATGTATAATTACATTTACATTTATATATACAATTGGGGTTTGGCCTATGGGTATCACATCTTCTTCTTCAATATTTCCTCTTATTTATTTTCTTCGTATGTTCTTGTTCTACATTGTCTTCATTATTTTCTTCATATGGTTCTTGTACTTAAACTACTACTGACTGAACATCTATGTTAACCTCTATAACAACATTTTCATTTTCTTCCATGTTCTCTTCCACTGTTGCAAAAGCTTCAACAACTCTGATGATTTCCTTTATTTGTTTTTTTCCTTCTTCTACTCCATCTTTTTCTTATCTTGGAATTTGTAAGATGTTCCTCAAGAAATGATAATTTTGCCTCATAATCAAACTCAACATTCATTGGAAGTAAATTCTCTTAACATTTTGTCACAAATGTGGTTTCATTTTCTTCTTCAACTTCAATTTATTCACCATGTTTTTTCTCTGCATCTTGTACAACATCACCTTTTTCTTTAGCAATTTCTCCAACAAAATTCTCTACAACATATTTATTCTCAATCTCGGACTCTTCCACAACTTCTTCAAAAACTTATTATGTTATGATAGCCACCTTATCAATAATTGTAATGTTTTGTAACTCATATTGATGTTGATCTGTGTTTCTTCACTTTCATTGTATGTCATCTTGAGAATATCCCAAGCCTCTTTGGACCTGGTTTCTACTACAATTTTTGGAAGAATGCTCTCATCCAAACCTTGTTGAATAAGATAAAATGTTGTTTTATCATCCTTCATGTTGACTATAAGTTGATACCTTTGATCTTGTGTCATGGTCTTATAGGCTGCTTGATTTAGGGGTTCTTCAAACCCATTCAAAACAATATCCCATAAGTCATTTATATGTAGTATGGTTCTCATCTTTGATATTGTCAAGGCGAAATGGAATTATTTAAAGATAAGCACCACAATCCACTTAATTTTAATTGCAATGCCTCAAGACAATCTTTCTACTTAAAATTTGCATAAATTTGATCAGAAAAGGCACTGGAGCTTGGCAGAATGGATAAAATAAAGATTTAAATCAAGGTCAGCGAAACCTTACCATCAAAAAATGAAATCGAATCCTTCACAGTAATGAATGGCCCAAGACCGTGGCTATGATTCAATCCAACTGCAACCTTACAAATCACAAGGAAATCATGCATTTTAGGTTATGACAAGTGAAATCATGTTGTCAAAATCCATTACACTATATTTCTGCGAGATGCGACTGCCCTTATGCTTCTAGCACATCATAGATTTACAACATATCCTCCTTTAAGCTTCAACACATTAAACCCCAAAGTAAAATGGCCAAAACGCCCATCATTATAGTGTATTTATGTAAGGTCGTGAATATCATTTTTTTCCCCGACCTAGCAAAGAAATTTTGATTAATATTTTTAAGTATATGTCAATTTAAAATGGTTAAAACTCATATTAAAACCCCCTAATGTTGTAAAAAATCTCAATCTGAAACAACTACGAGTATGGTCTTCCAATTATTATAAAAATCAATTATGTCATAATTATGTCAATTATGTGATTGGGCGAATATATTGAACTTGATTTAAAATGATAAATAATCTGAAAGTATTTAATTAAATTTCATTATCTATGAGCACAACTTGGAATTGGAACTAATGGGGATTTGAGGTTCAATAAATAGAAACAAGAAGATACTCACAATTATGGCAATGCCCGTGTAAATCTTTCTTGGTTTCATCTTTTCCTATTTATTAAATGTATGTAGTGGTGAAGAGAAACCCAACTCGGGACTATCATGATGCGATAAACAACGTCGACACCATTACCATCTACCTTAAAAGTTGCAGAGTTTATTTCTTTCACTTCACAATAAACTTCGGATTATTCAATGAGGCAGGGACTAGCTGCTTTACAGCTATTTCCCTTGTTTTGGTAAAGCAATGCATCTTCTAGATAGCACAAACCAAATTGATCACTTCCAAAAGGTTGGTATTTATTCTAAACTTTTGATTATTTTTACTTAAGCCTATTCTTTGATTTGACAAATGCATGTTTTTTGGTGATACTGTAGTTGTAGAAAATTGGCTAGTTTAGGATCCATGGTAATATGGGATCATCCAATCCTAAATCATTTTCTCAAATCTTTATGTTTGAATCTCTAAATTGAACACAAGGTTGAGATTCTTGAGTGTTCCTCTTGTATTCTTGAAAAGACTTTTCTTATATGATCATGGAATATTCACAGCCATGTATATGACTTTCAGAGATTTTGTGTATTGTTGAATATATTTCATGAATAAAACTCCACAAAGAATTACTTTGGGGCATGACTTCAATGATGTTTCAAATCTTGGGATTTGTGAGTGTGAGATGTTTGAAGTATGCTTATCAAATTCTCTTATGTTTTAAATGTTGTGTGCTTTTAAAATTCTTTGAGATGATCGAAACCATTCTCTCCTACTTCTCATGAGAAGACATGGATACATTCTTTATTTGTATATGATTAAGAAGGTTCTATATATGATGCCGATCATAAAAACATTTTGATGTTGAAGCCTTCGTTCAATCTTTTCTTATTGTAAAGAGACTTCTTGTTGCACATAAATATCATATTAGGTTATTGAAGAACCATTTCATGTACAAATCCAAGCAATAAATATATGAGGTTTGTTGTTTAGCATTCTCCCTAATCCAAAATATTCAAGATATGTCTTCTATCCAAAGAGGAGTACCACCTCTATAAAAACGCAGGGGGATTCATATCCTGGAGGTTGTTCTTTCAGTATTAACAGACTCAAACATCAACATTTTTGGTGACCATATTATGGAGCCATTTATTTTCAAGAAATTTGAGGCTTTGTTTCAAATTTAATTGAGGAACCATAGTCTCCATGGTTCAAAGTTTTGAAAAGAAGATTTAAGAAGATTGTTGCTTGCTCTAGATGCATGGGGTTTATAAAAATATTATTCAGAGATGTTTAGATGACCTCAAAAAGAGTCAAGAAGCACAAAAGATTCAGGAGAATGAACTCCTTGCTGATTCCATTGAAAGAACTCTTAAAAGTCTTGGCAATTCCATTTGAAAGATTCAAAAATCTCGAGAAGGTATATATTATGACTCCTATGAAGAATTTCTATCATACTATGATGTTCCTTTACCCTCTTCACCAAGTCCATCAGTGGCTTTACAAGATTCAACAAAAGGAACAAGTGCCTAAAGAAGAAGGCGAATACATAGAGGCCCTTTAAATCTGCTAGAAGTAGATTTTCAGATGCCCAATATTCCTATGGAAAAATTTTATACATTCTTTTGGAATACTTTGGAGGATGCAGAGCAACATTTGTTTAGATTCCAATGTGCATGTGCAATTTTCAATCTTACTGAAGACAATGTTTCTTGTCGATTATTCTTGCAAACTTTGCGTGGGAATGCTCTTGAATGGTTCCATTCATTGTTGCCTGGGACTATTACTTATTGGGACGTGTTAGAAACTTTATTTGCATAAAAACTTTCCCACCCGCCCTCTCCCATGGACACAATATAATGAAGATTTTAGCCTTTCATACAACAAATTTGAGAATAAAATCGAAGAGCCTCCACCAAATGCACAAGAAGATTTCAGCCTTGCAACAGGTGATGAAAATCCACAAGAACATTGGCTACAAGAAGAATTGGTGGAAGAAATGAATCTTGAGAAGAATGATGAGTAAGATTTTCATTACATGGAAAGACTTTCTTTCACTTAGAATTTTTTTTTCCCCGTCGAGCTCGCTGCCCTAGCAGCTCCGCGCCCTCTAGCTGCCTTCTGCGGCCTCCCCGCCTGGCAGCCCCTGCTGCTGGGCCTCCTCGATCTCGGCCCCCATTCAGGGCCGCCCCCATCCCTTCTTCTCGATTCCCCTCTCCCCTTCCTGTTTGAAAGGCTGCTCCAGCAGGAATAGAGTGTTGTGCTCAGGCATGTCGCCCCCAGGGGGTTTGGATCCCTCGCCCCCTCCTCCGGAAGTGACTGCGTTCAAAGCTCTGATCGATTTGAACTTTAAGCGACAACCTTCAGTCAGCCAGCAAAAGTTTGTTAAGAGGATGAATACCATTCCAACGGTAGCCCTCCCCGAAGCAGAAACATGCAAAGCAACGCTAAATCTTGCCGAGAAAGGTCTTATAGGCCAGTTCACGGGCCTCTGGCCCTCGCCTAAGTCGGTAGAAGAGTGGATCAAAAGGAACTGGACCCCGTTAATCAATGAAGGAATCAAGAGCTACTTCGTAGGCAAAGGATTCTTTGTCTTCG
>JASDQU010790131.1:175526-217781 GCA_032191745.1 Picea mariana | reverse complement strand
AATAGAATGATAGGAAAATGAACTAAGTCCAAACTATATGTATGCATGTTCCCAACTTGACACTTGTCATGTTGAGAACTACCTTGGGCCCACTTGCTCCCATCCTTAGAACTTAGGATAAAATAATTATCCATACTTTATACTTTAAAGAATATTAATATAATATTCCTTTGGGCTTAATCCCCCCTAGCTTAGCCCCTTATCCTTAACTCTTAGCCTCCTTTCCCTATCTAGTGGAGTTTATCCCCCCATACTCTTTTACATGGTTAGTCTACAACGGTGATGCGTTTTCATTAATATTTGCATGTGATTACATATTACAATGATGGCTCACTGTCCATTTAACATATGGCTCTCCAGCCTAATAACCACACAAACACTCTGGCCTCAAAATACATATACACAAAGGCACTTTGGTCCCAAAACCACGCACTTACTCCAATGTATGCAAACTCAGGATGNTATTTATTTTCTTCGCATGTTCTTGTTCTACATTGTCCTCTTTATTTTCTTCATATGGTTCTTGTACTTCAACTACTACCGACTTAACATCTATGTTAACCTCTATAGCAAAATTTTCATTTTCTTCCATGTTCTCTTCCACTATTGCAAAAGCTTCAACTACTTTGATGATTTCCTTTATTTGGTTTTTCCCTTCTTCTACTCCATCTTTTTCTTTTTCTTATCTTGGAATTTGTAAGACATTCCTCAAGAAATGATAATTCCGCCTCATAATCAAACTCAACATTCATTGGAAGTGAATTCTCTTAACATTTTGTCACAAATGTGGTTTCATTTTCTTCTTCAACTTCAATTTATTCACCATGCTCTTTCTCTGCATCTTGTACAACATCACCTTTTTCTTTAGCAATTTCTCCAACAAAATTCTCTACAACATCTTTATTCTTAATCTCTGACTCTTCCACAACTTCTTCAAAAACTTATTATGTTATGATAGCCACCTTATCACCAATTGTAATGTTCTGTAACTCATATTGATGTCGATCTGTGTTTCTTCACTTTCATTGTATGTCATCTTGAGAATATCCCAAGCCTCTTTGGACCTGGTTTCTACTACAATTTTCGAAGAATGCTCTCATCCAAACCTTGTTGAATAAGAGACAATGTTGTTTTATCATCCTTCATGTTGACTATAAGTTGATACCTTTGATCTTGTGTCATGGTCTTATAGGCTGCTTGATTTAGGGGTTCTTCAAACCCATTCAAAACAATATCCCATAAGTCATCTATATGTAGTATGGTTCTCATCTTTGATATTGTCAAGGCAAAATGGAATTATTTACAGATAAGCACCACAATCCACTTAATTTTAATCACAATGCCTCAAGACAATCTTTCTACTTAAAATTTGCATAAATTTGATCAGAAAAGGCACTGGAGCTTGGCAAAACGGATAAAATAAAGATTTAAATCAAGGTCAGCGAAACCTTACCATCAAAAAACGAAATCGAATCCTTCACAGTAATGAATCGTCCAAGACTGTGGCTATGATTCAATCCAACTGCAACCTTACAAAACACAAGGAAATCATGCATTTTAGGTTATGACAAGTGAAATCATGTTGTCAAAAGCCATTACACTATATTTCTACGAGACGCGACTGCCCTTATGCTTCTATCACATCATAGATTTACAACAGATCATCCTTTAAGCTTCGACACATTAAACCCCAAAGTAAAATGGCCAAAACACCCATTATTGTAGTGTATTTATGTAAGGCCGTGAATATCATTTTTTCCCCGACCTAGAAAAGAAATTTTGATTAATATTTTTAAGTATATGTCAATTTAAAATGGTTAAAACTCATATAAAAACCCCCTAATGTTGTAAAAAAATGTCAATCTGAAACAACTACGAGTATGGTCTTCCAATTATTATAAAAGTCAATTATGTCATAATTATGTCAATTATGTGATTGGGCGAATATATTGAACTTGATTTAAAATGATAAATAATCTGAAAGTATTTAATTAAATTTCATTATCTATGAGCACAACTTGGAATTGGAACTAATGGGGATTCGAGGTTCAATAAATAGAAACAAGAAGATACTCACAATTATGGAAATGCCCGTGCAAATCTTTCTTGGTTTCATCTTTTCCTATTTAATTAAATGTATGTAGTGGTGAAGAGAAACCCAACTCGGGACTATCCTGATGCGATAAACAACGTCGACACCATTACCATCTACCTTAAAAGTTGCAGAGTTTATTTCTTTCGCTTCACAATAAACTTCAGATTATTCAATGAGGCAGGGACTAACTGCTTTGCAGCTATTTCCCTTGTTTTGGTAAAGCAATGCATCTTGTAGATAGCACAAACCAAATTGATCACTTCCAAAAGGTTGGTATGTATTCTAAACTTTTGATTATGTTTACTTAAGCCTATTCTTTGATTTGACAAATGCATGTTTTTTGGTGATACTGCAGTTGTAGAAAATTGGCTAGTTTAGGATCCATGGTAATATGGGATCATCCAATCCTAAATCATTTTCTCAAATCTTTATGTTTGAATCTCTAAATTGAACACAAGGTTGAGATTCTTGAGTGTTCCTCTTGTATTCTTGAAAAGACTTTTCTTATATGATCATGGAATATTCACAGCCATGTATATGACTTTCATAGATTTTGTGTATTGTTGAATATATTTCATGAATAAAACTCCACAAAGAATTATTTCGGGGCATGACTTCAATGATGTTTCAAATCTTGGGATTTGTGAGTGTGAGATGTTTGAAGTATGCTTATCAAATTCTCTTATGTTTTAAATGTTGTGCGCTTTTAAAATTCTTTGAGATGATCGAAACCATTCTCTCCTATTTCTCATGAGAAGACATGGATACATTCTTTATTTGTATATGATTAAGAAGGTTGTATATATGATGCCGAGCATAAAAACATTTTGATGATGAAGCCTTCCTTCAATCTTTTCTTATTGTAAAGAGACTTCTTGTTGCACATAAAGATCAGATCAGGTTATTGAAGAACCATTTCATGTACAAATCCAAGCAATAAATATATGAGGTTTGTTGTTTAGCATTCTCCCTAATCCAAAATATTCAAGATATGTCTTTTATCCAAAGAGGAGTACCACCTCTATAAAAACGCAGGGGGATTCATATCCTCGTGAGGTTGTTCTTTCAGTCTTAACAGACTCAAACATCAACATTTTTGGTGACCATATTGGGGAGCCATTTATTTTCAAGAAATTTGAGGCTTTGTTTCAAATTTAATTGAGGAACCATAGCCTCCATGGTTCAAAGTTTTGAAAAGAAGATTTAAGAAGATTGTTACTTGCTCTAGATGCATGGGGTTTCTAAAAATATTATTCAGAGATGTTTAGATGACCTCAAAAAGAGTCAAGAAGCACAAAATATTCAGGAGAATGAACTCCTTGGTGATTCCATTGAAAGAACTCTTAAAAGTCTTGGCAATTCCATTGGAAAGATTCAAAAATCTTGAGAAGATATATATTATGACTCCTATGAAGAATGTCTATCATACTATGATGTTCCTTTACCCTCTTCACCAAGTCCATCAGTGGCTTTACAAGATTCAACAAAAGGAACAAGTGCCTAAAGAAGAAGGCGACTACATAGAGGCCCTTTAAATCTGCTAGAAGTAGATTTTCAGATGCCCAATATTCCTACGGAAATTTTTTATACATTCTTTGGGAATACTTTGGAGGATGTAGAGCAACATTTGTTTAGATTCCAATGTGCATGTGAAATTTTCAATCTTACTGAAGACAATGCCGCTTGTCGATTATTCTTGCAAGCTTTGCGTGAGAATGCTCTTGAATGGTTCCATTCATTGTTGCCTGGGACTATTACTTATTGGGACGTGTTAGAAACTTTATTTGCATAAAAACTTTCCCACCCGCCCTCTCCCATAGACACAATATAATGAAGATTTTATCCTTTCATACAACAAATTTGAGAATGAAATCTAGGAGCCTCCACCAAATGCACAAGAAGATTTTAGCCTTGCAACAGATGATGAAAATCCACAAGAACATTGGCTACAAGAAGAATTGGTGGAAGAAATGAATCTCGAGGAGAATGATGAGTAAGATTGCCATTAGATGAAAAATAGTATTTTCAAGACATTGTTGATGAATCAAGAATCTTTGACGCAAAAAGTGATAAGGAGAAAGATGAAAGCATGTTGAAATTGGAAATTTCTTATCCAATCAAAGCTGGCAGTACTTTTGAGAAACCAAGAGTTGATTTTATTGAATCATGGTTCCAAAACATTGTTGGCGAATTAATGCAATCAAATTCTCAACACACTTGGTTCAATTTTTCTCCAGTACACATTGAGAGTGCCCAAGACTCATTGGTACAAGCCCCAATAAATTTCACAGTTCTTGAGCTCATTCCACAGATCAATTGGATGCTTGAATGGCTCCGATGGAAATATACCTACACTTGAATATGTCCCTTCCCTTCAAGTAAGCTACGGTAGGTAGATCTTGTTTGCACATAGTGTGTTTCTTCAGTTCAAGTTTTTCATAATAGGGCAGTTGATAAGTGGAGACGACATTTAAAGATAACTCCATTAAGGAAGAATTACAAGAATCCATTTCGAAGATGACTCCATGGCCCAATGGAGAAGCTAGTTGGCTTTCAGAGGATCGACATCAAATGTCGGGAATGAGGTAGGTTGATCTTCCCATGCATTTACTAAGAAAAAGGGATTTAAATCTAGGGATGAAGGTAGAAAGTAGTTTTTCTTCGGTCATATCTGCATGCAAAGTCTGAACTCTATTTGCTAGTCCGTAGGGAGATTTCCCCCACAATAGAATTGGCGACCATACTGGGGACACTCTCTAGGGTTCCTGGAATTTTATTTAGTTTTTGGATAGTTTTAAAGATTAGTTTTTCTTGCCTGTTTTTTCTTTTAGTTTCTATAAGGTCTGAGCTAGTAGAGAGTCTGGTTTTCCATACCAGCTTTCTCTGATTTGCTTGACTGTGTTTGTCGGGACCCACAGAGGTACATGCGGCCTGCATAAAGTTTGCATGCGTGTACCCGCGCCCTACTCTCTTACAGCCTGCGTGCGAATGCTGGCTGAAGAAGTAGCAGTAGCATGTAGAGTTCAGAGAACTTCGAGAGCAGTTAGCCTTGTCCCCGTCAGAATCACACATTCTCAGGGGGTTTTCTGGAATTCTGTCTGAGTGTTGGTTGTTTGCGGTATTATCTCAGATTGTTTTTGCTTTATCATTTTTCCTTAAATTATTTGTTTTTCTGTTAAAAAGAGTGTCCAAGCCTTTCAAGGGATCCTGATTATCGATATCAGTGGTCTCTTCCTGGTTTGGTCTGTCTGTTTTCATTTTTCTCAGAGTTTAGATATACACACGGTCTGTACAAGGTCAGCCCGCGTGTACACGCCCTCTGCCTCTATCCAGCGCGCGTTCACACGCGTGCTGTTAGAGTAACAGTCGCGTGCTTGTACATGATACTTGTTGTTGAGGGTAAGACAATCATCCTTTCCCTTGATCAGAATTATTCCTCTCAGGTGTTTGAATCTTTGTCTGAGCAGTCAGTAGCTTAGGATTAATCTTACCCTTAGCTTGCTTTTTCTCATTTAAAAAGTTGTCATAAAACTAAAAGAATTTTTAAGGTTTTTAGACAAGTGTGAGAGTCATTTTTTTTTAAATTGCTAGTGTGTGATTTTTGACCCGATTCTTTGCGATCTGCGATTAGGCCAGAATTGTTTTTCTTGGTCTTTCCTTATTGGTATTTTTCCTTTCCGTTTTCTCAAGCATTTAAATAAAAAAAAATCTCTTTTCATTTTCTTATTTGGTTGAAAAGTGTGTTTATGCATTATTAGCTAGGGAAAAGTCATTTATTTCATAAGTTTTTGCAGTTTACTTAGATCATAAGTAGTTTGTAGTCAAGTGAAATTTCTTTTGAGTTTGTTGTCCAAAAACTTAGAAAATTAAAAATATTTATTTTGAAAAGTTGTTGGAGTTTTGCATTAAGTAAAAGTTTTGTTTCCAGCTTTTTTATTCATTTTTGCTTTCGTCTTTTGCACCTCATCAGTTTCACTTTCATACCCCTTGACGTAAGACAAAGCCATAAAAGTAACGCTAAATTTAAAATATACTAGACTTTTATGTTTGTAGGGTTCACCAACTAGTTCAAGATTAGGGCCTTGGATTAGGTTGGAGAGGAAACTCTTCAAGGCCATTTAAAATCAAACATTGGAGTCTGTTAGGGAGTGTCTAAGTCCAGTGTCGTGAAAGTTATCCGGGACTCCCCTCTAACACAGGGGATAAACACGAGGTCGCGTGCGGAAAGGTAGCGGAGATAACGCCTCCAAAGCTGGACCAATCGTAGTGGAGAACACATATAGAGGGCTTATCTGGGGATTCCATCGTTTGCATTTGCCATGGGGCTTCGTGGGTCTCGAATCCATTCGAGGTCCTCAATTGTCTTCCGAACCATTTGCTTTCGATACCCTTGACAAGTTTCGGGCTCGATACCTTGCTCATTGTGGTCTACCCGACTTTCGACTGTACCCACCTGGTGAATGTTCGCGCGCTGGCAACTTTGTTGCCAATCTTGTTTAGGGACATACACAGGTGACTGCGGGGGTATACCGTGGTACCTAGGACAAACATCGGGCCACTCTTTGCAGAGTATACCCAGAGGGTGCTTTCGTGTTCGAGTTTCACTTGCACCGGTAAGTTGCTCTAGTGTCCTTTGAAGCTAGACCAACAAGGGTCTTTTGAAGCGACCGGGTTACAAGCCATTGTGCCCGACCAACCCCCGAAGGAATCGACCATTTTGGACCTTGAAGCAACCGATCTTGGCCCGGTTGAAACCCCAACCATTGATTTCTTGGCACCTTTCATCATGCCAATTCAATTTTACGAGCGTCAGACAGTGTTGCACACAACAATGTAAACAAATGTTGTTACTCCTTTTGGGAATTCTTCAATTCCCACCACGGTTGTCACCACAGGAGAGATTTTACCTCCTAACCCACCGTTGTCGGTCCGAGCCACCATGGTCTCAATCGCAACTACTTCGCACAGTGGTTCGATCCCGTCTTTGGTGGCGGCCACAACCCCTTTCACACCAAGTGTGACAGGCCCTCCGTTCTCATATGGGATGCCTAGTTCGGGTACAAGTCCTGTACTTTCTTACTCCACTTTACAGACTTTAGGTCTGGGGGCAGGGTAGCGCTCCTCTGCAATGTCACATGGGGGGCACTCCTGCTCCTTTCAATTCTTTCCCTTATGGAGGAGGTCATATCCCTCCTTTGTCCCCTTCACTCAGTGGCTCGCATCAGCAATCTGTCGGGCAACCTACACACAATAGTTTATTTGGAGCAGGGAGTCAAGGACCACCTTCGCATAGTATGTCGGTAGGTTCGACACCGTTTTCTTTGAACAAAACGTTTGGTAACAAAAACTTCTCGTCAGTCGCTTTCCCGACTGGGGGCAACCCCATTTTTGGACAATCTACTCCTATGCAGGGTACTATTCCTGCATAGGGGGCAAACCTAGCAGGACCTTGGAATTCAGGGCTGGGATCCGTTCCCTCGTCCGGAATGTCGATTTGGGGTAATTCTTTCCACAATCAATGGAACCCTGGCCAAACTACTATGCCTATCCCCACGGGACCGGCATGGGGTAACCCTTCCCAAAGTCCTTCGAATATAATGCATGCCCAACAATCTATGTCCTATTTGGTAAATCAGTCGATGATGTCTCCACATATGCAAAATCCATACGCTGGCCAGGGCCATGGTTTCTACTAGAATCCGGGCCAGCAACCAAACTTTTTCTGGCAACCTGGTGCCAGTCAAACTCTAGGCCCCTTTTTCCCAGGTTATCAGCAACAACCCAAACTATCGTTCCTGGCGACTTTACACTTGCCAGATTTGACAAGGTTGTTGAATGACCCTATTTGTCACGATCCCCGTTGGCCTCCTATGCCAACGAAGTTGCCTTCAGATATTCCAAAGTTCGAAGCCAAGCCTAACGAAGATCCAGGAGATCATGTGACTACCTTTCATCTTTGGTGCTCATCTAACTCATTGAAAGATGACTCCGTATAGTTGCGATTGTTTCAACATACTCTCATTGGGAGTGTCGTGAAATGGTACATTGAGATCGATCACTTAAGATACTCTTCTTTTGGTGAACTGGCGATGGCTTTCCTCAACCATTTCTAGTTACCTGTGAGATACGACGCTGGCATCGAGCTGCTCACTAATTTTGAACAAACAACAGCGGACCATATCTCTGATCACATCCGATAATGGAGACGTTGGAAGAGTTTAATCAAGGTACCAATCCCACCAGCATTCCTGCTCGAGTGGTTCCTTAAGTCTTTGGTCCCACAGTTATCCAAAGACGTTGCGACGTCAGGAGTTTTCTCCGAAGAAGACGCCATCATGAGGGCTCAACTGTTTGAGCTCATCTATTCTCAGTCCGATTTATTATACAACATCTTTCCAGATGCGCCACGTTCAATACTGGATAAAACTAGACAGAGAGCTAGACCACATGCCAATGGTATTGTTGATTCAGCACAAACAAATCCCATTGAGCAATTGACGAAGCAATTGCAGCAGTTATCCATACAACACACAGTGGCCAGCCAAACTACTGCTTTGGCTGCTTCCTCTACCAAAACGTCGGAAGTACACACAGTGCAGTCGAATAACCCAAAGGCCACCCAGCAGCCTGAAGGGAAGAAAAAACAATGAAAGAAGGGTAAGGGGGACAAAAAACCCAACGATAATGCTACCAGGGACAACACTGAAAAATGGAAGGCAAGGCATCCATGCAACTTGTGCATGGAAGACCACCCGACCCATCTATGTCCTCGACTTGCGGAGGCACAAAAATTTGTCATGCAGCAACAACAGGCAGTGTTGACTAATCCATTTCAACATGGGCAAAATCTACCTCAAGCCTTTGCAAGCACGGAAGGGGGCAGCCAAGAACCCTGCCCGCCTCCGAACAACCCTGCATCCGCGAACGTATATATGGTTAGAGGTGATGCTTTTATATCAACTAAAGCGCACGACTATAGTAAACCAAGCGCTTCTGAGAAAGGTAAAGAAGCTGACCTCCCATCTCTTCCTCTACAGATTGAGAAGACGTTGGGAGAAACTATGACACACATTCCAAAAGGTGCATTTAAAAAAGCTTCTCATAACCCAAACGCAAGGGCCACCCAAAACTACTCTGTGGTGGAGGATTTATCACAAACCCCGGGTGCGATGTCTGCTTTGGAGGTCCTCCAAAGTTTCCCTTCTCAAAGGAAAGCCTTGTTAACCACTTTAGGATCTACCGAGACTTGTAATCTGGGTACCATCATGTTGGATACAACCGACTTAAAACCTTGTCTGCCTTACCACATAGCGTTTCAGATAGTAGTGGCTTATCCCACAAAAAATTTTACTCGAAATATCTTTCGCACGGTGGTTGATGAGGGTGCCTCGACATGCGTTATGTTGTTGGCATGTTGGAAGGCCATTGGCCAACTCATTTTGTCTCCATCACCTACTCTCCTTAATGCTTTCGACGGTCGTTCGTTCCGACCACATGGCATCGTTCCTTCTTTCCCCATGCAATTAGGAGGAAAGACTGTGTGTGTCGAAGTAGAGGTAGTCGATGCTCCCCTCGACTATAACCTCTTATTAGGACAGAGTTGGACTTATGCTATGCAAGTTGTGGTTGCTACAGTTTTTCGGGTCTTGTTGTTTCCACACGAGGGCCGGATAGTGACCATCGATCAATTGTCTTTCTCCAGACCTGACCCAGCTTTGGGGGCATCCATGGTCTCGATGATTGATAATCCTCAACCAGGTGTCATCAACGTAGGAGTTGGTTTGTGCCCATCCTTGATGGGTACCTTCGATTACCCACCTCCTCGCGGCGATATCAAATTTATATTCAATCACCATAAGGTTGATATTTTTCAAGTTTTGTCGTTCCGCACGACTTATTTCGAGGATCTCTGGATACTTCCTTTCCCATCGACCCCGATGGACGAGACAGGGCACACGGGCATGTCCATGCCCTTGTCTGCAACTGAAGTAGCGTACTCTTTAGTCCAGCAAGCTTCAGCTAACACTGATCTGACTCCTGCACCAGAGTTAGATCCACTTCTAGAGCCTATTTGGGCTCAGGTTTCTCTCGCTAACATCGATTCGTTAGACTTAGTCTTGCTTTCTGATGAAGCAGTAATCGAAGCAATGACTAGTCTGGACAGACCTTGGGACGATCTTCATCACAGATCATATTTTCTCCTAGAGTTAAGCCGAATCGAAGCAGGATAATTTACCGTGACCATGACGGGAGATCAGTCGTGCCCTATTAATCTCTTAGCTACACATGAAATTTATGTTGAGGGCAATATGGAAACTATCGTTGAAACTGTACCGATCAATATCTCCTGAAACCCTAGCATCGTGGAGAATGTCTTCATCGGAGGGGATTGCTCCCCCAAAGAGATTCAAATCTACACAGATCTTTTCAAAGAATTCTGCGATGTGTTTGCTTGGTCTTATGAGGAGATGCCAGGTATCGATCCAAAAATAGTTGAACATGAGATCACAACGTATCTTGATGCCAAGCTTGTTCGATAGAAGCTTCGTCCAGTTAATCCTAAGAAAGCAGCAGCCATCAAGATTGAGGTTGAGCAATTGTTAAAGGCAGGTTTTATCTATCCTATCCATTTGACCCAATGGGTGTCAAATCTTGTGCCGGTCAATAAAAAACAAGGCACGATTCGTGTATGTACCGATTTCCATGATTTGAACAAGGCATGTCCCAAAGATAATTTTCCAACACCATTCATCAACCAGATCATTGATGAATGCTTTGGTTGCGAGGCTTTTTCTTTCATGGATGGTTTTTTGGGATATAATCAAATCCAAATCAAACCCGAAGACCAACACAAAACGACATTCATTTGTCCTTGGGGTACATTCGTGTATCGTAAAATGCCTTTTGGTCTTAAAAATGCTGAAGCCACCTTACAGCGGGCCATGTCTTTTTCTTTTCATGATCTCAAGCATATAGTCGAGGCCTATCTAGATGATTTAGCATCGCGATCTTGCAAGAGAATGGATCATCCCACACACCTTAGACTGATCTTCGAACGTTGTCGCTACTTTTGGATTCGCTTGAATCCAAACAAGTGCAGCTTCTACGTAACGCCAGGATGTTTGTTAGGTTTCATCGTATCAACAACAGGGATCATGGTCGATCCTCTCAAGGTGGAGGCAATAATCCAGTTGCCCCCCCCACGCACAATCCTTCAACTTCAGAGTCTACAAGGCAAGGCGAACTTTTTACGACACTTCATCGCCAAATATGCCGAAATCACCAAGGGATTTATGTGCTTACTAAAGAAAGACGTTCCTTTTTACTGGGACGATGTCACTCAACGCTCTTTCAATGCATTAAAACATGCTCTCACAACTTTCCCTCTGCTCCGACCACCTAACTATAACAAAGATTTCTTATTATATCTGGCTGCAATAGAGTCAACCATTAGCATGGTTTTAGTTCAGGAAGATGATTTGTTCTCAAAATACGTGATCTATTACCTGAGTCGAGGCCTCGTAGGACCGGAACTCAATTATTCTCATATCGAAAAACTTGTGTTGGCAATAGTTCATGCTGTTCAACGGTTCCGTCATTATGTTTTGTTTCGCAAGACCACCGTCATTGCTATCGTGAATCCATTACAGTACATGTTGACACGACGGGTAATAGGTGGAAAAATCAGTAGATGGATAGTCATCCTCCAGGATTTTGACTTAGACTTCATTTCAACAAAGTCCAAAAAGTCATTGGTCTTCCAAGAGCTTATTTCGGAACTTCAGGTTGAGTCAGGTGACGTTGTGCCTGAAGAATCGCCTATCCGGGGAGATATGTTTTTGATCACATCTTCAGATCCCTGGTACGGAGATATACTTATCTATCTCCAGACTTTGAAGTGCCTCACTTTTGCTTCTCGTGATGAGCGTCGGCATATACGCCATCAGGCTAAGAATTATCTCATACTCGATGATACGTTGTATCGGAGAGGTGTAGACTGCATCTTATGTTGATGTCTCACACATGAGGAGGCAATTATCGTGCTCAACGATTGCCATACCAGAGCTTGTGGCAGTCAACAGCCCAAAAGATTCTATGAGTAGGTTACTTCTGGCCGACACTTATCAAAGATTGTATTGAATCGGTCAAGAAGTGCCATCTGTGCCAAATCTTCTCTCGGAAGATGAGGGCACATCCCGCTCCCATGTTTCCTATCATCACAATTGGTCCCTTCACCGAGTGGGGGATTGATTACACTACTTGCAACCCCCCTTCAGCAAGGGGGCATCGCTATATCATCGTAGATATCGACTACTTCACAAAGTGGGTGGAAGCTATGCCAACGTTTAAAGATGATGGAGAGACTGCAACTCTCTTTTTATTCAACCAGATCATAGCAAGGTTCAACATCCTGAGGGAGATTGTCACTAACCATGGCAGTCACTTTCAGAATCAGATGATGACCGAATTAACATCAAAGCTTGGGTTATGGTAAGAACATTCATCACCCTACTGCCCCCAGGCTAATGGGTAGGTGGAAGCTGTAAACAAAACTCTTAAGACTATTCTCTAGCGAACTATAAACTCAGCTAAGTCAAATTGGCATTTGATGTTATACTCGGCATTCTGGGCTTACCAAACATCTGTTAAGACTACAACCGGTTTCTCACCTTTTCAACTCGTTTACGGGCTGGAGGCAGTCTTACCCATCAAATGTCAGATCCCCTCTCTAAAATTGGCAGTACAATTATTGCCCGACACTTCTCCGCTTGAAGAACGGTAAGTATACCTTGAGCAGCTCAATGAACAACGTCGTGATGCGGCCCTGGCCAACGAGGCTCACAAACATAAATTCAAGTGTCAATATGATAGGTCCGTTCATCCTCGGCTTTTCTCTGAAGGCGACCTTGTCCTGGTCTATGACCAAGATAAGGACCCCCTGGGGGCAGGCAAATTCAAATCCATGTGGTTCGGGCCTTTCATCATAAAAAAGGTATTAAAAAAGGGCGCTTATTGTCTAGTTGATTTCGAAGGGAATGCTTTGGCGGAGCCTAGAAATGGGCTCTACTTTAAGAAGTATTACTCATAGGTAGTTCACTGTGGGTAACTTTTTGTAACATATGTATAGTCTTTGTCTTATTAATTTTTTGTTTCTTTTAAATGTTATGGATGTGTCATTGATGTTATCTTTCGTCAATATGGCAGATGTCAAGTGATTCCGAGGTGTTCGTTGGGTATGTAGATAGTGCTAGTCGGCACACTCGGAGGCTTGCCTCCACAGCTTGGGTAATCTTTACACCTCAGGGTCAGTTGTTATCCTCCGGAGGTATATGCTTAGGTGACACCACAAATAATGTCGCCGAGTACAATGCAGTTATTGAGTTGCTTCGTGATGCTTTGTCATTGGGTATCTCTCATCTCCGAGTCTATCTCGACGCTCAATTGGTTTTGTCTCAGTTAAACAGAGTATACCGGGATCATGATCCAACTTTACACCGACGATTCCTTACAGTACGTCTCTTAGAGTGAAACTTTGATTATATTACATATTTTCATGTTCCTAGGAGATTAAACCAAATTACAGATACTATAGCTAATCAAATTTTAGATTGGCATCTTGCACACATATGAAAGAACATTGACATAAGCATGTAATTACATTTTTGCACACGCGATCCATAAGACACAAAAGACCAAAAACCCATATATAATATCATAAAAGTAACCAGAGTACATAGATGGACGCAAGCGCCTCAAAAATAGGACCAATAACGAGTCACAGGGCTTATGCCCTCAAAAAATATATACAAGCAGTGCTTGTGGCACGTAAAATGTCTAAATAGGTTCAGGGCCTATGGGCCTTATTATACTGGTCCACAACATGGGCTAAATGCCTAAACAATTGGACCCACGTCCGAGGTGCCCCCACTACATGAGGCTGCATGGATGGCGGCAAGTCCTCAATCTCCGCCATCGGGACTGTGCGAGTGAGTGCAGTAAAGTTCTGCTCAACTCGTATGAGTACTCTCTCAGCCTCCCCGGCTGGGAGGTCTCCTACTACTGTTGGTCCCCCGGCAGCGGCAGCTGCGGCCCCTGGCCGAGGACGACGCCTGTTCCTTGCATAATCGACAGGTTGCATGGGTCCCACATCTGCATGCAACAAACGTATATCCGTCAAATACTCTGGCATATAAAAAAAAATGATATATATAACAAAAATGACATAAAAATCACGTATACAACAACAACAAAAAACTACAAAGGTGGAGACTTACCCATCTCCCCTCGCTCCTCACCAGGAGGCACGGGTATCTCAGGATCTCTCGAAAAGTCTATCCCTGCATATGGGTAATCCTTGATCACAGTGATCTGTCATGACACCCATGCAAAAAATTCATCAACGAAGAACTCATTGGTCCTTCCACTACCCTGTCGCGGCAGTAATACTGCCCATCTACATACAGCAGGAAAAGAGGCCTGATGTCCTTGTACCACTACTTGAGGACTAAAGCTCGGAACTCTCTCGAAAAAGAAGGAACACAAAATAGTCTCGAATCCGAAGTTCCTCTGTGTCCACTGACGACAATCTATCAATTGTCTCTTCATACACTCCAGTAGTGTGGTACTCCAGTCAAAAATTTGTGCATTCAAGCACTGGATAGCACAGTTCATCTGTGCGCGAGACGCCTGATGCAAGGTCGTTGAACCGGTAATCTGCCCAATGAGCAATAATATCGCTTGCAATGATAGGTTAGTAATCTTACTTATGGGCACCTGGGAGCTCAAACGGTTTGTCCCAGCCTCACAATGCAGGGCTATCAGTTTCGCTATGTTATGCGGCCCCGATGGAAACGTCCTGAAATTCGGTGGTTCCCCTCTCCTTGAGAGGCCAGTCAAAAAGTAGATATCCTTGGTGGTAGGCACCAGTGATTGCCCCTCTAGCATGAAAGCCTCTGCATCAGGGTGCCAATAGTCAACCAAGGCATTCAGTAGCCTCGGTTGCACCCGCATAAACAGACATAGGAAGAACTTTAGCAAACCACATTGCATCAACGCGGCCACGGCATTTGGATCTTCCGCAACCAACTCACCAACTTCTTCATGCTCCCTTTCCCTCCAGTGGACATGCATCCTGCCAAAACAACCAAGTTCGGGAGGGTGAGTGAGTGCTCTTTAGTTCTTTTTGTTTATAAAGGGAGGTCCACGTGTGCTGTCTAGGTGACAGTCGCATGTACACGCGGGCAGTTTTTACTCTGCCCGAGTGTACACGTGGCCTGTCCAGAGACAACCCGCGTGGACCTAGGGCCGACCTTTTAAAGGTCGACGCCCACCCAAAAAATGAAATGAAAAGCAAAAATAAAAAATTGAATAGCTAGATAGGGGAGTTTGTACTTACTTGGTCCAGACGGAAGTTCGTTTCGTCCACTGTAGCTCCCGGAATCACCGTTTTTATCAAAGGGGGTCTTTTGGCTCCAGAGTCAATTTCCAAATTAGCAATGGTGATAATGAGCTGCCAGCTTCTATTTATAGAATTTTTGGCCTCTTTTTGTCACTTTTTTGGCCTCCCTTATCATTTTCTTTATAACAAAAACCATTTAGAGTGATCCAGGAGTTATAGGGGAGGGATTTGATCAGGTATTGGGACATTTTTTTTGAGTTTTGAGTAAATTTTGACGGTCCATGAAAATTTTTCCGACGATCAACTTGAGCATATAGGTTAGGTTTCTACCCTGTTTTTTGTATCTCGTTGTCTTTTTCATTCGCCATAGGATTGATCCCATCAGATTGTGACACAGAACCATCATCTCTGCTTTAGAAGTGTCATAATTTGGTGGTAGAGCTTACCGGAACATGGATGCCCTAGGTAGATCCTGGTTGCATTATGGCATTCATGTTGTCTCTAAAAACACTGTAGGCTCGGGAGTCCTTATAGTCTTTCCTGAATATGAGTTTGAGCCTCATTTGCATGATTCTTCTTCGCTCTTGACCTCACCCTCAAGACTCCCAAAAAATAATGGGTCTTCTTTTAAGCCCTTTTCAGACCCTCTAAATATGAAAAGATTGTCGAGCGATCTTGTGGCCTTTCATGCTCGTTAAACTGAAATTTGAAGTCACATCTGTCCGGCAATAGTTTACCCCTTTTTTGGTCCGAAAGGTCAACTGTACGAACAAAGGTATACTCTATGGAACTTCAACTCTATAGAAGAGTACTCTCGGGTATAATTTTATCCCTTTTTCAGGCCTGAGGGACTAAACTTACGAAGAAGGAATCCCCATGGAGTCCATAGTTAAGCTCTTTTCAGACTCCCTAAAATTGAAAAGATTGTCGAGTAACCTTATTCTTTCACACTCGTTAAAATTGGTCCAGAAGAACATTCCTGACGGAGTCCATAGTTAAGATTTTTTCAGACTCCTTAAAAATGAAAAAATAGCCGAGTGATCTTGTCCTTGTCACACTCACTAAAATGGTTTTGAATCGACGTCTTATCGGTGCTAGTTTACCCCTTTTTCGAACCGACTAGACTATATTCCAAAAAGGTACCCCAATGGAGTCTCCTTTTATGTTTTTTCAGACTCTCTAAATATGAAAAACCACCGAGCTTACCTTCTCTGGGCTCATTAAACTTACATCGAAGGACGTTACCATTGTGTGTTTTATTAACCGCGTTTTCATACCTTATACGCCAGCCTTGTAACAGTTTGCTTCTGCGTCTTAACACATTTGGCCCCCAGAGGATTTTTCCAGAGTATCATTCTACTAGAACATCAGTCTTGTCCTTGTGCCTTGAGCTTGTATGTTGGCAACACTCATTCCTCCTTTGTAACATAATATTCCTTTATTCTTTTTCCACAATTATTGAAAAGAACAAAAAAAAAATCAAATATACCCCAAAAAGAGGAAGGGAAAAGTATTTTCTTTATTGGCAGCATAATGAGTCGCCCTTGAATAAAGCATATATGTATGTTTGTTCATCAGACTATGGGATGTAGTACGACCTTAGGAAGCTTTTTCTCGCTATATAGAGTTGTGTCCTCCACTGTTTGGTTATCCTTCCAAACATATGGAGAGTTTGCATTGCCTATTGCTTCGTAGACTTATGATTAATGCCATGCTGCCTGAGTCTCATCATTTGTCGTGCTATTATCCAAGGGAAGTTTGTCACCAAGCCTGAGTCGACCCCTCTGCAATATGTCTCTTGTCCTCATACCCGGCCATCATGAACATCCAATCAAGTCCTTGTTCGAAATCACTGAAGCCTTCAGTCTAATCATCAAGATTATCAAGTCCATGACCGACGAGTCGTCGAAGACCTCTGGGTAGTGCAGTCGTACACTCATATTACACTCCTACCTGAGTTTTGAATATTTTGAAGTTGTTGCTTGAGCTCTGAAGATCTCATCTCCAGCCATCAGGCCATATCAACTTCTAGAAGATGGATACTTTATACGTATATCTTTTCGATTTCGAGACGTAGCTCCGCTGTGTATTGCTCGCGGCTACTCTTTATATAGTTATATGACATGGATCTACAGTGTATTTGATTGGTAGCCATGATTTTATTTTATCCTAAGCATGGGTATGACCGCCTCGGTGAGACATGTGTTATTTTGCAGACGACGCCTCCCGATTCCTGATCCTTGGGCTTAATCGTTCGGCACATCAGTAAAGACTGGTAATGTATTTCGGCCATCATATGCTCTTCTGACCTCACACATTAGGGGTCATCTGTTATAACCCTAAATTGCACCACACATGCTTATCTGGCATCAAGCCATCTCATATCCTTTCTTTGCCAAAGTACTGTTGAACAACTCTTTGAAAATCCTCTTTTATAAAGGCCCACGCGCCCTACTCCATTACTGCACGCGTGTACACGCTCGCTGACCCAAAACAACCCGCGTGGACCGACAAAAGCACGAAAAAAGGAAAGTTGCCAACGGAACACAAAAGCTATGGGTGAGTTAACTGAAACTCCCGGCCATGCATGGCCGAGGGTTCGTCCAAATACCTAGCTCCTTCTAGCCTATAAAAGAAGGGGTAGGGGTCCCATTTGAAAAGGAAAAAAATATAGCAAAGAAACTTTGCCCATTTCCGTATTCCCATTGTCCCAACCCTTTAGCCTTTCCTGATGCCAAAGGAGATACAAACCAAAGCAGTTGGAGGACAGTAGAAGAGGAGCCCGGGATCAGGTTCACGGAGCGGTGGCTGGTCTCAACTTTTGTAAGTTGACTCATTCAAAGTAATAAAGAAAATGCTTTTCCTGTCCCAATTCATGAAATTTTTATAGTTTGATTAGTATATGTTTGGATTTCTAACCCGTTAGTATATAAGTAGGATGCATGCGTAGTTGTTGCTTGTCTTGTATGTAGGTTAGCTTTGGAAGGAGTATTGTGAACAAGCAATCAAGTACAACAAAGGATTGACATCAAACATTGGGAACGAGGTAGGTTGATCTTCCCATGCATTTACTAAGAAAAGGGGATTTAAATCTAGGGATGATGGTAGAAAGTAGTTTTTCTTCGGTCATATCTACATGCAAAGTCTGAACTCTATTTGTTAGTCCATAGGGAGATTTCCCCCACAACAATAATATTTCCCTTATCCTTAGTTTTTTGGACACATCTCCAAGGGACACATGACAACTCATAATTGTTTACACATGGCATATTATTATTGGTGACATGTGGTAGTTGATGTTGACTTATCACTAAACAACATGTGGATTGTTGACTCGTGATGACTGGGCAATTACGAGGATACCACTGGGCATTGACTGGGCATGGGTCGAGGATGAATGGTTGAACAAAATATTAGTTAATTAATTTTTTTTTAAGGGGTGGGATTCTCAAGTCTTTATAGTCTTTTCATTTCTCACGTGAAGAATAAATTAGACTTTTCATTATATATCATAAACATTCCAATATCCCAATACACGTGGGATATGCATTATGAAGAAATGTTGAATTTTTCAAAAGAAGAGTTGAAATAAGATCAAGGGCCAACATTGAACCCCGAAATTAATCAACGGTGGTTGAGTCTTTGATTTCCCAAGCTGATATCTTGAACTCCCGACCTCTGTTTCACGTAAAATTTACCTTGTTGGAAAGATATTTCGATGAGGAAGATGATGGAATAGGTCTTGAGAGCTGCAATTTTCCATGATTTTATCAAAAATTAAAAGAACAGTCAGTCGTACTTCTATGCTTTGCTAATAAATATGTTTGACAACTCGACTTCACGAGCTCATATATTAAGATCCAGGAATCGAAATTATGCCTAGGAGGACTCGTTAGAAAGATCAAACAATCAAGATAACATATAAATTGGTTTCCATACTAAAAATTTGAATATCATATCCAAAAAATCAAAACACATTTCTCTCTATAAAGGGGTAATTATTTAAAATTTTCAAAATAAAAGTTTATTAATTTTTTTTTACCAAAAGACGAAAAGGGTCAACTTCAAGATATGAATATCAATGATGTCAATTAATTAATGAGACTTTAATGAATAATTAAATAAATAAATATTTCCAAGAAAGAAAATTCCCTAACTACTCGAGAAGTTAGAAGCCGGTTTTAAAAGGCAAGAGAAGGCTTCATCAAGTGGTTCCATTATCAAGAAGGGCATGGGCAAAGGATCATAAGAAGGAGGTACATACATAAATATGTAGTGAAGCTTCTGATCAATGAAAAGGGATATTCATCTTCTCCACTTTTTTTCTTCTTCTACACCATTTTCTCAAAGCTTTATGTTTGAATCTTTTAATTGAGCACAAGGCTAAGATTCTTGAGTGTTCCTCTTGTATTCTTCAAAATATTTTTCTTGTATTCTTCAAAATATTTTTCTTATATGATCATGGAGTATTCACAGCCACGTAGATGACTTTCAAAGATTTTTTGTATTGTTGAATATATTTCATGAACAAAACTCCACAAAGAGTTACATCGGGGCACAACTTCAACCATGTTTTAGATCTTGGGATTTTTGAGTGTGAGATGTTTGAAGTACGCTTATCAATTTCTCTTATGTTTGAACTATGATACTCTTTTAAAATTCTTTGAGAAGATCAAAACTATTCTTTTCTATTTCTCATGAGAAGACATGGATATATTCTTTATTTGTATATGATTAAGAGGGTTGTATATATGATGTTGAGCATAAAGATATTATGATGTTGAAGCCTTTCTTCAATCTTTTCTTATTGTAAAGAGACTTATTGTTATACTTAAAGATCATATCAGGTTATTAAAGAACCATTTCATGCACAAATCCAAGCAATAAAGATATGGGGTTTGTTGTTTAACATTCTCCCTAATCTAAGATATTCAAGATATATCTTTTAGCCAAAGAGGAGTACCACCTCTATACAAACGCAGGGGGATTCATCTCCTCGCAAGGTTGTTGTTTTGGTCTTAACAAAATCAAACATCAACAAGTATGCAATAGATACCTTGAGGAGATTTAGGATGGAGGACTATAAACTTATGGCTATGCTTATGGTTACCAATCTGAAGAAGATTGACACTTCAGATTCAGAGTTGGTGGATCCCGGGATATACAGGTAGTTGATAGGGTCCTTGATGTATTTGTTCAACATTAGGCCAGATATTTGTTTTGTTGTGAACACCTCGAGTCAGTTCATGGTGGAGCCGAGGTAGGTGCATTAAATCACAACGAAACATGTGCTTGTGTACTTGAGAGGTATAGTGGAGTATGGATTGAGATATCTTGGAGGAGATGGAGTGGAGTTGCAGGGATATACAGACTCAGATTGGGCAAGCAGTGTAGTAGAAAAAAAGATCACCTCTGGGTGTTGCTTCAACTTAGGATCAACAATTTTTACTTGGTTCAGTAGGAAGCGGACTTTTGTAGCACTCACTTCAACATAGGCGGAGTATATGGCAATGAGTATGGCTAGTTATGAATCCATTTGGCTTCGCAAATTACTTACAGGATTACTTGATTAGGATTTGGAGCCTACGGTGATATATTGTGATAATCAGAGTTGTACCAAACTCTTGAATAATCAAGTATTCCATGACAGGTCAAAGCATATTGAGATCATATATCACTTCATCCGAGATAGGATCTAGAAGGGAGCAGTAAAGCTTTAGTATATTTCCACAAATGAGCAGGTTGCAAATATTCTGACCAAGCCCTTGGAGAAAGGTAAGTTTGTATTCTTCAGAGACAAAATTGGAGTGGTGCAAAATACCTTCCTTGCTAAGAGGGAGTGTTGATGCTTGTGGTAGCATTGCACATGTATTTCTACACAAGTCTATGTGTTTGGACGTGTGGAAATCGTTCAAAGCCTTCTACTCTTGAATTTACTTTAATTAAAGGAATTATTAAAATAAATTTCTTTTATTAATTAGTTATGTAATTAGTTAATTGAGATATTTAAGGAAAGTGCTAAAAATACTTAACTTGCAATCTAAATCTCATGTGAGATTAGAAATAGATTATAACTCGTGATTATAAAAGCAAAGCTCGGGTGAAGGAGAAACATACTTGACACTTGATACTTGAGATTCTTGAGAGTAGAGGATTTACTTTCGAGAGAGGTGGATCACAAAGGACTGTGATTCAATATCTTGGATAGGTGGAGAAGGAATTCCATCTAGAGATTAGGTCAAGGAGAAGAGAGAACAAAGGATCATGCAAGTGGGTTTTAGTTAGAGGAAGCTACATGGAAGTGTCGGATCGTATGGAGCTTGTCGTACAGGTTTTACGTACATATACATGGTTCACATAGGAGACAATCGTGTACATATGCAGTTTATAAGAAGGTGAATTGCATACACCTTGAAAAGCATGCAGTTCTAGTTCGTACAGTAGGTCAGACATTTCTAGGTTTGTCTGCAGTTGTATTTTTCTCAATGGGCCATTATCCTTGTTACGGGAGCCCTGATTTTAGCATAATAAAATCATTCTCAACACTGGTGTTCTCTCCGGGGTTTTTCCATGGGTATATACCCAAAACTTTTGGTGTTCTTGTGTGCTTGATTTGATTTCCTTATTTATGCTTTTGTTGCATGTTTAGTTGATTACTCATTTGTTCTTTAATTCAATAAGTGGTTTATTTGGAATTAACAATTAGGTGTTGAGTAGGAGAAATTTCAACGTGGAATTGAGCAAATGAATAGTCGTTGGAAAGCTCGGAGAAAGGAATCTAGTGATGCACCCAGAAAATTGTTCTGAGTAGTAGAGATCACAGTAAACTAGGAATAAGATGAATGGTGACGTTATGAAACAAAATAAAATTTTTATAAATTTTTATAGTCCTTTTTCCATAATTGTGTATCCATGTTTATTCTTTTTTTCTAGCAGAAATTATGTTGCATGTACACTTTCTTGAATAATTAAAGGTATAAACATATCAGTTCAAGCTAAGAATGCAGATTTGGAAAATGGAGGAAGGAGAGGGAGCCTTTAGTAATGAAAGAGAAGCCAAAGGTAATAATTTCAGTGTTGGCAATGTAGAGACAAAATCTAATGAACACAAAAGCATAGTAGAGCCAGAAACATTAATAGAGACTACGAGAAGCTTGAAACTAGAAGTGCAAAGTTACAAAGAAGACAATGAGAAGATGATGAGAGGAAAAAATAAAATAAATGCTCAAATGATGCAAAGCCTAAATCAGTTGCATAGGTAAGCAAATAATGGATTAGACTCAAGACAGAAAGAAGAAGAGGGACATCATGAAAAAAGAGATAACTACTAGTTGCTAGTCATTCAAGAAGTACTAGCAAAACTCATAGATATTACTCACCTCCTTACTCAACAAGGAAATTTTATGCATCTGAAGATTCCATAAGCAGTCCAGATGTGTCTCCTGTTAGGAACCAAACAAGAATACATAAATTGGAAAATTTGCAAGGAGAGTTGAGGAAGCTTAAGCCACCATCCTTCGATAGTTAAAGAGAAAGGGAAGATGATGTTGAAGTCTGGTTGTTGGGAATCAAGAAGTACTTTCAGTTGCATAACTACTACTCCAATAGAGAAGCCATGATTTCCACCAATAATTTGCATGGAAAAGTTGTTATGTGGTGGGATCAATTGAAGTAAGTGGCTCACATTAATGAGAGTAGGATCACTTGGAATTAGTTCAAGAGGTATTGTTCAGAACACTACTATGACAAGAATATGCGAGAGTTATTTAAACTTAAGTTGGGGAGCATGACCATGGGAGAATATGAAAATAAGTTCCACCAAGGACAACCATCTCGCGAAGACATATTTCTTCATTGAAACCGCTTCACCTTGGGTGGGATTTATCAAGGATGAGAAGGTGAAGACACATAGGTTTTTGAGTGGACTGCCATCATTTAGAAAGAGAAGATTCAATATGATGAGCCCAAATTTTTTACATAGACCATTAGAACAACTAAGTACTTGTATGAGCAAGGCAAGGGCAAAGAATCTTTGCAAAAGGCTTAGAAGGATAAGAAGAAGGAGAAGTTTGATCAGAGAAGGAAGGGATTCAAACCTCCTTTCAACAAAAGTAGTCCAAATACAAATCAACAAGATCAGTCGGATAAGAATGAATCCAAGAAAGAAGACTTCTTGGGAAAAAGGGAAAGACCACCAATCCAATGTTGGGGATGCAAAGAAGACCACGTGTACATAAATTTCCCTCACATAAAAGATAAAATGAAGACCATGCACAACATCCAAGAAGTTTCTACAGTAGAATAAATGAGTAGAAATATTCCAATAATATATGGCCTTGGAAGATCGACAAGCAGAATACCAATCCCATACAATTGAAGTGGAAAGTAAGATCATTAATCAATCTGTTTCTATTTTAATCAATTCAAGAGCATGACATTGTTACATTGATCCTAAAGTAGTAGACATACTTTGTTTGGAGTAAAGTGAGCTCGAAAAATCAAGTTTGGTTTAGCTAGCCACTGGAACCAAAAGAAGGATCAATGAGATAGTCAGAAATTGTCCAATAAATTTGAATGGAGTAAATACAGTTGTTGATATGAATCTCATACCATTAGGATCTTATGATATCTTAATAATAATGGAGTGGTTGGACAAACATCATGTTGTCCTATATTTTCATGAAAATACATTTACATGCCTCGATGAAGAAGGAAATCAAAGCATTGTGAAAGGAATTTCAAAAGCCATGTCCAAAAGAGAGATTTTAGACTTACAGGTGAAGAGATATTTCAGGAAAGGATGTCAACTGTATGCAACTCATGGGGAGGAGTCAGGAAATATAAAAGGGTCAAGCCTTGAATATTTCTCAGTATGGTAAGAGTTTGAAGATGTGTTCTAAGAAATACCAGGATTGCCACCAGATAGATTTCTCTATTGATTTAGTATGAGGAGCTTCCCCAATGTCAAAAACTCCTTACATAATGAGCACACCAGAATTAAAAGAATTACAAATGCAACTAGAGGAATTGTTGAGGAAAGACTACATACACCCAAGTGTTTCACCTTAGGGAGCACTGGTACTCCTTGTTAAAAAGAAGAATGGAACATTGAGGCTATGTATTGACTTTAGACAACTGAATAAAGCCATTGTGAAGAACAAATACCCTCTACCTAGAATTGATAACTCTTTAATCAGCTAAGAGGAGCAAAGACAGTTTCAAATACAGACTTGAGATCTGGATACCACCAGGTAAGAATCAAGGAAGAAGACATCAGTAAGACAACCTTTATAACTAGGTATGGACATTATGAATTTCTAGTGGTGCCATTTGGACTAACCAATGCACCAACTGTCTTTATGTGCTTAATGAACGAAATATTCATAAATTATTTGGATAAGTTGGTCATTGTGTTTCTGGATGACATACTTATCTATTCCAAATCAGAGGAATAACATGAACACCACTCGAGGTTGGTATTGCAAGTGTTGAGGGAGCATCAACTATATGCCAATCTTAGTAAGTCCTCTTTTTACCAAGAGAAAATCCATTATTTGGGGCACATTATTTCTAAACAAGGCATAGCATTGGATCTAGAGAAGATTGAAGCCATTAGAGGATGGAAATCACCCAGGAATGTTTCAGAAGTCATATCTTTTATGGAATTAGCTGGATACTATAGGAGGTTTATAGAAGGGTTCTCCAAGATTGCTCATCCCATCATTTCTTTACAAAAGAAGAGAATTAATTTTGAATGGACAACAAATTGTGAAGATAATTTTAATTTGTTGAAGGAATTACTTAATAGTGCACCTATTTTAAAGATTGTTGACCCAAATGACGATTTTGTAGTTTGTATAGATGCATGCAAGGAAGGACTTGGGGGAGTGCTCACTCAAAATGGACATGTCATTAGTTATGAGTCAAAAAAGATTAAAGAACATGAGAGGAATTATGTCACCCATGATTTAGAGCTTGTTTCCATAGTTCATGCATTGAAGATGTGGAAGAATTATATCGCGGGAAAGATATTTGAATTAAAGACAGACCATAGTGGTCTGAAATATCTTTTTGAAAAGCCAACTTTGAATGTTAGGCATACCAGATGGCTGGAATTTTTAAGTGAGTATGACTTTGATATCAAGCACATCAAAGGAAAATAAAATAAGCTTGTTGATGCACTCAGCAGAAGAGTGCATCTCATGCATGCTACAACCATTAGTATGCATCTGTCATATTTAAAGAGCTGAATTTTGGATGTTGTTGTTACAGACCAACATTACCTACATGTAAAAGAAGAGTAACAACGGGAAAATGGACGGCATAAAATTAAAGAGTATGAGATGAAGGAAGATGGATTACTTATGCATAAAAATATAATTTATGTTATTAGTTCTAGATAACTTAGGATTTTGGTGTTAAAAGAAATGCATAATGTTCCATATGTCGGACATTCCGATTACCAGAAAACAATTGCAACATTAAGAAGCCAATTCTTTTGACATGGGATGAAAAATGATGTTGCGGATTACACTTCCAGATGTATGGAATGTCAGAGAGTGAAAGTTGAGCATTGACACCAAATGGTTTTGCTACATCCATTACCAATTCCAAAGAAGAAATGGGAGTGGTAACCATCGATTTTATCACTAAGTTGCCCAAGACAACAAGCCAAAATGATTCGATAATGGTCGTTGTGGATAAATTGACAAAGGCTGCTCATTTTGTTCCTGTAAAATGTCTTATACAACAGCTAATATTGCATAAATTTACATGCGAGAAATAACTAGGTTGCATGGAATACCCAAGGCAATTGTCTCAGACAAAGATACCAAGTTTACTTCAAATTTCTGGAGGGGATTATTTAAATAATTTGGTACAAATATGAACTTTAGCACATCATACCATCCATAGTCACATGGGAAGACAAAGAGAGTCAACCAAGTCATTGAAGACATGTTAAGAATGTATGTGATGGATAAGCCATATAAGTGGGAAGATTACTTGCATTTGGTTGAGTTTTCCTATAATAATGGGTATCGAGCTTCCTTGAATATGAGCCCATATGAAGCTTTGTATGGTAGAAAATGTAATACTCCACTAAGTTGGAACAACCCAACAAATAGAGTAGTACTTGGGCCATAATTTTTCAAGGATATGGAAGACCAAATGGTTAGAATTAAGTAGAAAATGAAGGCAACATATGATAGACAAAAGAGTTATGTAGATAAGAACATGAAAATTAGAGAGTTTAAAGTGGGAGAGTATGTTCTTTCGAAAGTGAAGCCCAAGAAGATCTCCTTGAAGTTGGGTAGTTGTACAAAGCTAGTATCCAGATTCTGTGGTCCATTTGAGATATTGGACATAATAGGGCCAGTTGCATACATGCTTGCATTGTCTACTTTCATGAATGTGCATAATGTATTTCATGTCTCTTTGTTGAAAAAGTATGTGCATGATCCTAACCATGTTATTGATTGGAATTTGATTCAGGTGGAGTCAGAGGGAGACTTTTAGGTCCAACCAGTGCACATATTGGACAGAAAAGTCAAAGTGCTTCAAAATCGAGTCATAGAGATGGAAAATGTTCATTGGATCTACTACGGTCCTGAAGATGTTACTTGGGAGCATGAAGATACCATGCGGGCAGAGTACCCGCAAATTTTTGAATAATTTTGAAATTTTGATTTATGTTTTGTATATGCTCTAAGGACAGTGCCAAAATAAGGGGGAGGGGAATGTAATACCCCAATTTTGAGTCCCCATATTATTAATGAATTTTGTTTATTTAATGAAAGGTCGGAGTGCCTAAACAATTGAAAGAGGTTAGAGTGCCTAGAAAATGCAATACATTGATCATTATTAATAATAAAATACATCGTTGATTTCTAGACAGACAAGGATAAGAGTTATAAGGGGCTATGATTCCATGAGAGAGGAGGAAAGATGAGGGGCTAAGCCTTTACACTTTTAAATTATTTTTATTTTACCCACCTTGGAATTTTGGAGAGAAATAGGGGGTTACACAATATGTTTTTGATATTTAAACCTCGTTCTTGATTGTCTTGGGGGTTGGCCATTCATTTTTACTCAAAAAATCATTTTTGGAGTCATTCCTCTCTAATTCACTCTTATGATCATTCTTGGTTATGCATGGGGAAAGGAAAATGAACTGCTGAAGGAAGGCAACCATGGTGGGTTGGTTGTAATTAGTTACTAATTATTCTAGGAGGGAATGGATGCTTGTGGGCATGAGAATAATGGCAGTTGAGAAAGAACTGTCCACAATTGAAAATCATGAGAGTTTCTAGCAATGATATTTCCTTACCATAAGCACTCGAGCCTTGGAAAGAGGTGGATAGCTTGAGGGTCTGCATCGCAGTGAAGGAGTTCATTCTCTTTGGGTGGTGCAAGTTAAGGGGGAAGAGAGCTGGTAATTGGATTTGTTGTGTGTTTGAGAAACATGTGAGAGCTTGATTGCTATCTGGTTGGGAATTTGAGTGTTGGTCTCAAATCCTTCCTTATGGATTTATAGCCTTGGCTTGGGGATGACCTTCTATTGAGACTTGGAACATCAATGTCTAAGGTTGGGTGGAATGTCCTTGGCTTGCAACCAGTTAATGATTGGTTTTGATAAAGATAAGTGCTCTCTGTCATGTATTTCTCTGTATTTATATATATTTATTTATGTTTTGTATTGATCATTAACTTTGAGTTATGTATTTAAAATGTGTATGCTCGTTGGTTATTGTTGTGCATGGCATATGGTTCATTTCTTTTATGGTGTATCATGAATATTGATCACTGTATGTGATTCTTTTATGCTTCTTTATTAAATTAATTGGAATCGAAATTTTGAATCAGCCTAAGAGGGAGAGTTAAGAGGTACTCAGGAAATGGGTACTACTTAGATCTGAGCATAGACCAAATCCTTTTTTGGGGGGCTGTTGATTTGGGTGTGTTACAACCACATTGTGAGGTATTATATTGTCAACTTTGGGTAGTTGATCATTAATATATTGAAATAGTGTGATATGTCGAGGGTTTGGCTTCAAACCTTTAGAATTTGAATAACCACATACTATTAGGGTGTCATAAAAGAGATCTAGTTCATGGTGAAGTACCATTGGCCCAGGATAGTTACTAGAAAATGGCATTTTATAATTGGCAGGGTAATGTGGCTCTCCATTTTTCGTTTACCATTTGTTTGTGGTATCTTTCTCCTAATAAGAGCCTGTGACATTTTTGGATGGGTGGAATATCTTGAGCATTTGAACTCGAACCTGAATTAGGATCCTGCATAATTATTCAAATGCATGTGCAAAGGTAGCATAAATTCAATTAGATAATGGAAAATAAATAAGATTTGGACGTATTACAAATGGAAAAGGAAAACTTGATGAACTTGAAACAATATGGAATGACCTAGAATCTAAATAATTGGCCATTTGATATCATTACCTTTATTGTTTTCCCTTGCATTTGATCCAAAACCACAATCAATACGTGTCTATATTCTTAAAAGAAAGTTTGGGAAGCATGTAACATTCTAACTTCAAACATAATTTTAAAAGCTTTTTTTAAGTAGATGGTACTGGTTTAAGCATAATTTGTATAATTTCAAATGATACATTTTCCATTGATGTAGTAATTTAAGTATTATTTTTATAACTTCAAATGATACCTTTCACACTCATGTGGTATCCATATTTCAAATGATAATATACATGTGTAATTTGATTAAACAATGATATCCTTTGAGTTTAATTTATTTGTGTGCTAAAATAATTATCTTAGAACATATATTAAGAGGGGCATTACTATAATAAAGGGAACAATGTCCCATCCTATGAGTGCACAAATAATAATTGCATATCCCATGGAGTAATGTAATTTACCTATCTTCATTCTTAAAAGAAAGTTTGGGATGGATGTAACATTTTAACTTCAAACAAATTTTGAAGGTCTTTTTAAGTAACTAGTGCACCTAATTCATATATAACGCATTGTTGTGTATATATATCCTAAACGCTCCGATGCGTTAAATTATGATACACACCAACAATAAACCTCATCATTAAACTCAGTAAAGTTATCATTACGAAGGTTTGCAATTGTATTTTCCTTGTAAATTGTTTATCATCAATGTACACATGTTTATCATCAATGCATGGAAATATCAAGCAAAAAAACGAGTGGGAATTTCATTTTATAAAAAGTGAGTTTATAAAAGAAAACCCTAGTCTCTATTCCATTCTTTTGCAAAAAGTTACAGGGGAGACTTGTGCAAGAAAGATTTACCAGGGAAAAGTTTGGAGTGGACAGATCTTTCTAAAGAGCCAAATTTGTAAAGGATCACCATAGGTCACAAAACAATCTACAGAGGAGAATTTCAAGGTATGTAACTTCATTCTATTCATCTCAAAATTTCGCTCAATTGGTTGAAAAATTCCATAATTTTTATTTATTTATTCATATTAGTATTTGCAATGCATTTTCAAGAAAACAAAAGGGTTTCAAAGTTACCTTCAATGTTGCAAACACTAGTTTCGTGTTGCTTCTATTTTGTTTTATGTTGTTGCAAACACTCTAGCACTAAGGATTTATTCTCTCTACTATTTAACAATGAGATTTTTTTTTAGACAATATATATTTATTGGCTTTGTGTATTTGTATATAGGGCTTTGAATATCTATTGGATTAGGACCACTTGTTGCATTAGATCCAAGCTCTATCATTGTTAGTTTTTTTTTAAATGATTTATTGGTTTTCGATGCGCTCTATACAATAATTATGCATTAGTGTATTTTCCTTTTAAAATGCAATGTGTGGCAAGGCTTTTAAAAAAATATTATAAACTTCAACAATGCGCACTATACAATAGTTATGCATTGGTGCATAAGGTTGTATTAAGTGCACCATTTTGGCGTTACTTATTTAAAAATAATTATTATTATGTTTATCGGTGCACATTGTACAGTAAAGAAACATGGAAAATTGGATGTGCACGTGAAGATGGAGGCAACTCCAATTTGTAAGCCATACTTCCAATCCTTTGCAACACCTGTGTGCTAATTCATCGTCCTTCTTTTGTTGCTTGAGGGGCATATGTTTATATGGTTATAGCCTCGAAACTAGACAATCCCCCCCCCTTCAAATTCCCTTTCACTACAATGTTGATCTGTTTGTTGTTTCATCCTATTTTGTGTTGTAACCAAGTTGCCCTTCAATAGTTTGTGAACCTCTTGTTGGTCCTCCACAGCTTGAACCTTTGCATTCCTTTCCAAGGGTGATGTGATGTATGGAGGATGATATCCATAAAGTGCCATAAATGGGGACATTTTTTATGAAGTATGGAAGGATGTGTTGTACCACCATTCTGCCAAGGGAAACCACTTTACCCACTGTGTATGTTTATTAGATGCAAAGCAACAAAGATATCCTTCTAGACATTTATTCACAATATCAGTTTTCCCATCGGATTGAGGATGGTAAGATGAGCTATGAGCCAATTGAGTAGCCAAAGAAAAAAATAATTTAGACAAAAAAATTATAGTGAAAATTGGATCTCTGTCACTTACAATAATCTTGGGGACTCTATGTAGCTTTTCAACTGTTTCCATGAATTTTGTAGCTACTATACTTGCTTTAAAAGGATGAGAAAGAGAGCAAAAATGGTCATACTTTGTCAGTGAATCCACTACTACCATGATGAAGTCTTTCCTTCATATTTGGGTAAACCTGTAATAAAATCCATTGAAACTTCTTCCCAATGGTGACTCGGTATACTTAATGGTTGTAGGAGACATGGTGTCTTGATTGTCTCTCTCTTATTCTTTTGGCAAGACACACATTCATACACAAAATTTTGAGTATCAATTTTAAGACCTTCCTAGAAAAATCCTTCTTGGTCCTATGGTAAGTTTTCAAGAACCATGAATGTTCTCCTATAGGAGAAGTGTGCAATTCCAGAAGGACCTTCTGTTTAAGTTAGGAATTCTTGCATAAATATAGGCGATCATGATGCCATAGCAAATCATTATTCCATACAAATTTATCTAATGCATTGGGGTCCTCTTGTAGTTGTTGAATGATCTTTCATACTTCTTGATCTTGCTTCCATTATATCCTTGTTTCTTCCACCCAATCAGATTGTGAAATAGAAACAACACATAATGAACCCTTTGTTTCTTCTTCTTTCCTTGAAAGTGCATTTGCCATAATATTCTGTTTTCCTATTTTGTAGATAATTTCAAAGCCATAACCTAGCATCTTTGTAACCCATTTTCATTGCTCCAAGAAGTACTTCAAACTATCATGATCTATTTTTACTTTGAAGTGTCTTCCTATCATATAAGGGCACCATTTTTTAATTGCATATAGTATGGCCAACATTTATTTAAATAAATGGGTTTGAGTAAGTTTTTTCCTTTAAGTTGGTTGCTTTCAAAGGCAAGGGGCCTTCCTTCTTGCATTAAAATTGCACCAATTCCATGTCCCAAGGCATCACACTCCACAATAAATGTTTTTTGTGAAGTCAAGTGTGGCTAGGATAGGAGTTGTGCACATAGCCTCCTTAAGTTTTTCAAAAGATTTGGCTGCTTCTTGAGTCCAAGAAAATGCTTCCTTCTTTAATAATGTTGTTAGAGGTGTTTCTATTTAACCATAGTTCTTGAAAAACTTGCGGTAATAGCCTATCAATCCTAATAATCTGCTAAGTTTCTTAAATGTTTTTGGAATTGGCCATTTCCTAATAGCCTTAATTTTGTTAGGGTCCACTTTTACACCTTCATGAGATACAATATGACCCAAATATTCCACTTCTTGAACCCCAAAGGCACACTTGGAAGGAATTGCATAAAGTTGTTTCTCTTCCAATAGTTGTAATACTCTGTCAACTTGTTGTACATGCTCTTCCCAAGATTTGTTGTAGATCAATATGTCATCAAAAAATACTAACACAAATTTTACAAGGAAGGGTTTGAAAATAGAATTCATCAAGCTTTGAAATGTTGAAGGTGCATTAGTAAGTCCGCATGGCATAACCAAAAACTCATAATGACCTTCATGTGTTCTAAAATATGTTTTGGGAATATATTTCTGCCTCATTATGATTTGATTATATCTCGAACAAAGATCCAACTTAGTAAAGAAAATTGATCCATGCATTTAATCTAATAATTCATCAATGATATGAATAGGAAACTTATCTTTGATGATCATTCTGTTGAGTTGTCTATAATCTAGACACATGCACCATGAACCATCATTTTTCTTAACCATCACTACTGGTGAAGAGAAATAACTTTGGCTAGGTTGAATGATGTCGACCTCTAACATTTCTTGGATCATACGCTCAATCTCACTCTTTTATGCATATGGATACTTGTAAGGCCTAATGTTAGGTGGTACACTTACTGGTTGCAAATGAATAGCATGGCCATTATCTTGAGTAGGTGGAAGACCCTTATGAATCTCTCCAAATACCTTGGTATGACTCTTGATAACTATTTGTATATCCATTGGAGTAGAGGATGTAGATGTTTGAACATCTAGCGAGCACAATTGTGCAATTACACCATTGTGTCCCTTTTTGAGTAATTTTGTCATGCTATTGGAGCTTATCACCTTAGAGGGTTTCATTTGGATAGCTTTAAGCTCAATTTCATTTCTTTTTGAGGAAAATCTCATGAAAAGATCTTGAAAATCAAGGGCCATTGTTCCCAATGATTGTAACCATTGGACCCCTAATACAATATCAACACCACCCATTTGAATGGCAATCATGGGACTATCCAATAAATATTCCCGCATGTTGAGCTTAATACTATGGCACTTCCCTGAACAATTTATGGTACCTCCATTTGTAATCATTACTCGAAACTCTAGTGCTAGAACTACAAAGCAATTGAGACTTTTTGCTAATTTGTTATCGATGAAGTTATGGGTACTACCAAAATCAATCAACATTGTTACCTTTTTCTTTTTGACATATCCTTCTATCTTAAGGGTTTGTGGAGTACTGATGCTAGCCAATGCATGACAATATATAAATTGGAGAGTCTCTTCTAGATCTAGATCTTGTGGTGGTTCCAATTCTTGATCTTATTCCTCTTCACGGTCTACGTAGAATAATTTCTTCTCACTACATTTATGCCCCTTACTTTACTTGTTGTCATAAATAAAACATAGTCCTTTTGCTCTTCTTTCATCCATTTTTCGAGGAGTCAACTTTGTTGATTGAGTGAGGCTGGGAGAGGAAACATGGTGCTCTCTATCGTTGTTAGTGGCCACCCTTCTAGTGGCCATATGTTTGTTTTCCACTTTCCTTGTCATACTAAAAGCTTACTCATGTTGAATGTTCTCTTTTAAAGTGTCCATAAAGAGATCTAACAAATCATCCTCTGAAATTTTCTTTACCCTGAGACTAAGATTTTGGAATTGTTGAATATGCTTTGTAATTGGCCCTTTTTGTCGAAGATTTATCAATTCACTAAAGAATGTATTGCTCTTGATATCCCCATAATGTGCTATCAATTCATCCGTAAAAATGGACCAAGAGATACTATAATTTTCTTTTCTTTCACAAAGCCATTGATACCAAACAACTTGATCATTTTCTAAATACAAGTATGCAATAATTACCTTTTGTAAGCTTAACACTTGGTGTAGATCAAATAATTGCTCCATCTGGAATATCCATGTTATAGGATATTTACTATCAAACTTTATGATATCTATCTTTGGAATGAAGTAGTTCCTTAGTGCTAACTTGAAGCCTTGATGAAGTGGATCTTGGAGTAATGAATCATCATGATTCCGAGATTTGATATTTGTGCTCTCCAAATGTGACAAAATACTCTCCATACATGATCGAGTCTCAACAACCTTGTTCTCCTTGTATGCATGCTTTCCTTGGATCTCCATATCCTGAATAGGGATCTTCTGCAAGATAATGGTTTCTATGGATTTTTGCATTTCATTCATGAATTTTTGCATTTCATTCATGGATTTTTGTATTTCTTCCTTGTTTTCATCCATCTTCTTTTTCATTTGATTTTCCATTTCCCTTTTAAGGTATTCCATAGAATTTGTTAAATCCACTTGCTTCAACATATTACAAGTCATTTCATCAACTTGGTTCTTTAATTGGGTTAGGTCGTTTTCTAAGTCTTCACTTTCTTTTGAAGTCATGTTTGGGTTTTTATGAGAAGTACTAGTAGTATTTCTCGTAGAACCATTTGCCATGTGAGAAAAAAATAATGTTCCTCTTTTTCCTCTTTATCAAAAATTATGGATCACCAAAAAGAGATCTTCCAATAAAAATGTATGCCAATTGTAAGTTACATACCTTTAAAACCATAATTTGGAAACTGTTTGGATGGTTGACTTTTGTCCTGATTTATCTCTAAAACTTTAAGGCTTCCGAGTCTAAAATTTTGGCTTGTAGTACTATGATATGATTTCTTAAACTCCTAAACATTTCACAGATTGCACCTTCCCCAATAAAAGGTTATAACAAAAGTACCAAAATGACTTGTTTAAGACTAATTTAAGGATTAGTAAAAAATCTCAACTTCCAAAAGATATATCTCATAATTTATAATGTTTCAAAATCTGTTTTTTTTTTTATAAATGATTCACTATGTCTCCTCGGGATTTTAAAAATTTCAGAGTTTGAAACTTCATCGAAAAAGTTTTATAGCGAAAAAAAAATGACTCGTTTGAGACTAATTTCAGGACTAGTCACAAACCCTAACTTCCACAGATGATATCTCAATAACTGTAACGAACTAGAACTCAAAATTTAGACCACTTGTTCTTCACTATCTTTCCTTATTTGCCTCAAAAATTTACGGTCTGAAACATCCTAAAAAAAAATTATAGCGAAAATTCCAAGATGACTCGCTTGAGGCAACAAAACCCTAGTTGATTATTTGATACCAAATGTTATGAACCAAGGCCTTGAGAATGATAAAAATCAATCAATAACAATCCATTTCGAGGGAGAAAGCTCCTTTTACAATATATTCAATGTACAAAAAGAAATGAGATGATCCTAAGACTAGGTCTCCTTGGTACATATAGGAGACAAAGGGTACAATTATAATGAAAGGGTACAATGAAGGGTTCTAACCCACCTACTAATATAACACTAGAAATGTAATAATCCAATATCTAGGGCTTAATAAAGGGTTGTATACTTAACATGGGGATTTGTCTAAGGCTTAACAATATTTATTGGCTTTGTGTAGTTGTATATGGGACTTTGGGTATTTATTAGATTAGGACCGCTTATTACATTGGATCCGAGCCCTGCCATTATTAGTTTTTTTTAAATGATTTCTTGGTTCTCGGTGCATTCTATACAATAATTATGCATTGGTGTATTTTCCCTTTAAAATGCACTGTGTGGCAAGGCTTGAAAAAATATTATCAACTTTAACAATGTGCACTATACAATAACCATGCATTGGTGCATAAGGTTGCATTAAGTGCACCATTTTGGCGTTACTTATTAAAAAAAAACATTACTGTGTTTATGGGTGCACACCGTACAATAAAGACACACCAATGTGTAACATTGTATTAAGCGCACTAGTGCATGTTACAATACTTTACACACATGATAACTTGAAATTCTTTACATATTTTGTAGAACATATTTCATAATTTGTGTATTTCATTATGCATGGTTTTTATTGATAGAAGATCATGGAAGAAAACTTATAGCAATGAACACAGGGGAAGCACGTTCCAAGAAGAAAACGTGGCAAGCTCTTTTAAACTTTAATATAAATGTAATATATTTGAATTATATGTAGGTTTAAATGATGTATATTGGCCCTCGATGGGGTGATAGCGTGTTCCACACATCCAACCTGCAATTCCATGCCCGCCACCTTGCCTCTGCCCATGTGATGACACTTGTTGATCCCTTCCGCCTTTATTAACCCCTCATGCATATTGCAAACTCTCACTTCATCACACCCTTAACTAATTGCTCTAGTGCGCTTAGAGCTGGACTCTCGTCCTTGCTATGGCGCTGGTACAAGGTCCTCTCCTCCTGCGCTCATGCGCCTTTACTCCTCTGCGTTCTTCTTATGGCAACACCCACTCTCCCTTTTGGTTCCTATCGCCCTCCTCTTTCAACAAATTTGGCTCTCGGTCGCCCCCTCTGGTGCTTACCTGGTTCGTTCTGGTCATTTCTCCACCCCTACCTCTTGTTAATCAAGCCATGCCTTGCTAGTGAAGGAAGTCGAAGTGAGCTGCCCTCTGGTACCAGAATCGCGCAGCCATGGCCAACCGACACCCTCCCTCCTTCGCCCCTACGCTAAGCTCCTCACCTCTATCCTCACCAGACCAAACTGACCTTCCACCTCTATCCTCGCCTTGGGCGTGCCGCGTCGAATGGTTTGACCTCCATGGGAACTCTCTCAACTTTTCTCCTGGACTGCTCCTTGAACTGGCCTCAACCTCGCAATCAGTGGTTGCACTCCCCTCTTGTCCACCACCCTGCGTTGCTTCGCCACTCCCATCACCAACCTTTATGCCTTGGATGGAAGATGGTAACGTGCACTCAAAAGAACTTTGTGTGGAGGTGTCTCATAACCAGGAGCGACTCCATCATGACTATGTTTCGTCCCCAATTCTCTGGGATTCGATTTCAATTCTCCAGGACTTTGTCTTTGTGGTCCAGAGGGACGTTGCTGACCTTCAATTTAGACTAGAGCACTTGGACCAGAGCACTGCGTAGATTGAATCTATGCTCTCAACTCTCCTCCATTCCTTGCATCCTTCAGACTTGGCCTCAACACCCCCGCTTCTCTAGGGGTGGTTCTTGTTCCAGAATTTCAGGGGAAGGATGAGCAGTGCGTGGTTGGAGAAGCACAGACTATCGTGGACGAGCACGACACCATGCATGGCACACAAGCAACAAAAAATGAGGTCATGAATGCCCACCATACACCGTGACAGTCGACATACATACATGTGTATGCATGCATGCTTTCTTTTGACATTTGTTAGTAGTTTCTAGAACGTTCAGTCTAGGCTGTGGGCGTTTGGTAATGTCTTTTCTGTGTGTTTGTTAGTTGATAGACCTGGCTTGGGTCATTATAACAGTTTTTGTGATATATAGTTTAATATTCAGTTTAAATGCTTGGATAGGCTGAATCAATTTCCCCGCGGGGCGATTCCGACGAATATGTTTAATTTTCCACACCATATCTAGTCTATCTTTGAGTCTGAGTTGGTTTCCTTTAGAGGCAACTCAACACTCCAACAAGTTGAGCTCATGATGATATTGTAATTTTGTTCATGACAGGTAATATATAGATCTTACTTACAAAAACAAAAATGATGTATATTGGATAATGCATGTCATGTAGAGCAAAAACTTAAAAAAACTTCAAAATATTGTTTAGAATACGAGTGGAACAAAGCGTCAAAGCTTTATGGAAATGTTGCAAAGAAAGGAATTAGGTGGATCAAAAGGTGATTAATATGAAGCCTTTCTTTAACTTTTTACCAATAATGTACTTCTTAACAATAGTCATTAACATGTTTCAAACATTTGATTTAACATTTGTTGAATATTGTGTAGGGACCAACAATGAGGGAACACAAGGTTGTCCTAAGAAGATAAAAATTATGAGGGATGTAGATGATGATGAGTTGGTCCCCAGTTTATCTTGAGTGGTACTAGAAGTTAATGAGATGGGGGAAAGCCTTTATAAAACTATGAGGGATATAACAGAAAGAACGTATAGTCATTCTTTTCATTTATAATACAAAAATCTATCCAATGACTTCAAGAATCATATTACATGTAAACTACAACAAGCATTTTTGAAGCAACGATCAATGAAATTTGTGAGACTTAAATAGAAAAAATGTACAATAACATAAAATATTCATTAAAAAGTGTTATTGCTAAACACATTTTTTTTTAATATGCATAAACTAGTCCAAAAATTACCAAATTAATATTTTTGCTATATTTATTTTCATTTAAATATTGATGGATTTTTTTTTATTGTGTTTTTTGTTTTAAGGAGGATTGATAAGATTTCAAATGATGAACAACATGATATCTGAAATATGTCGGTACGGATGTCGAAAAAAGTGTACAGGGATATGGTCAGAGAAACGAGGATGATTACATCATAGAAGGAACCAACCTAACAACAACATGCATCAAATGTATGTCGTCATTGATTTATTGTTGTTATTATACCTGCCGATAGGCATGGTATATAGTGTTGAGTTAGGTTTGACTTTCTATCAATTTATGGTTGACCATAAAATATACACTTCTTTATCTAAAGTTTTAAAATATAATGATTAATTTTAAATTTTAAATCTCATTTATCTGATATCTTATTGGCCAAAAAGTTTGAAGTCTTATTGTTGCCTTCACTTCCCCCAATGTTATTGTAGTAAATATTTCTGCCATCTAGTCATTTCATGCCTACTCCTTGTCTCCCTATCTCCTTAAACAATACTTTCATTATTATATTAGGCAGGTATATGCTACCTAATAGCCTTGTTATTATATAGAGAGTTTAATTATTGCATGAAATAATAATTTTCTATTGCTTTATTATTGCAAAAAAGAATAGAAAGCGTGCACATTAAGCACATAAGATGGGACAACAAGGCAGGGTTGATCATAATGTTTGTGAGTACATAATGCATTTTTCTTGCTTGCAATTTCATATTTGCCGTGATCTATACATTTTAGTTGATTTACAATCATCCATAGATGTTTTCTACCATATGCTAACATGCAAAGAAGAGGCATTCAAGTATTTGATTGACATTGGATTAAGTATAGGTCGTGAGTATATGTTGGAGTATCAAGGGTTAATTGAACAATTTATAAGTAGCTATGATGTTTTGCTTCCCTTATTTTATAGTTAGTGGAACAACAAGAAACCTTTAATTATATGTATGCTTTGTCATGGCATATAAAATTTGCAAGGAATGAAGTATGGAGTGGAGCCAACAAAATATATGTTGAGACACAACATGAAGCGTGGTTTTGTAAGAATGTGTATTGCTTATGAAGCACTCACTACTATGGTACACTTTTCAATTTACACAATCATGTATATTATACTATAAATGTAGATATAYTCATTGCACTTTATTTCTRTGTTTGTAGATGGAACATGAAGAGGTGCAATGTCAAAATCAAGCCAATMAACAAAACATTCCAAATAACCCAAGTACAATATCCCCTAAAAGTGATGAAGAAATTAGGCATGTAAGCAACTAGAGAAACAATAATAGTTGAAACGATGAATGGTGATCATTAAAATTGAATGTTACAAGTCGTGAATTTTGGAATGTTTGTATGTGAAAATCATACATTTTGTTAGATCTGAACATATCGTCGCAATTGGATGATGACATGTTACCAATAACTACAACAATTATTTATTGACATTTTGAATATCTTGGACCTTTATGTTGTCCCATTTTGTATAACAAAGGGTCTATTTTTCATATATAATAAAATTAAATTTTTATTCTATTGCATTTTCCAATGTCGTATAATTTTATGTTGGTAGTTAAATATATGTATGATTTACATTGTCACAATAATTAAAGGTGTAATAAATTGGTATATTTGTTTAAATGATACAACACAATTATGCAATGAATATATCCAAACACAATAATTAAAATATAAAATACAATATTATATAAAAAGTATTTGATATTTTTATGATTAATTGAAATCTTTTAAAAAACAAGAAGAAGTCGCAATTACATACCTACAACATGGAAAAAGTTCAACACTGAAACATTTTGTTGCCTTGTATTAATTTCAACCTAACAGTGTGGTTGATACATATTACGCATCGATGCATTTAAATGACTATTGCACACTAGTGCAAATAACTATAACAAATGCACTCATGCTCCTAATGAAAACAAAAACATCACTCCCTTCAATGATAACATTACCGTAGTCGTTACATTTATCATTACTATTACAAGACATTACAATGCACAAGGTAATATATGCATCGGTGTGTTTACATGTGTAATACACGTTGAGGTTTCAAAATATATATATTACACATTGGTGCATAATATTTATTTTTAAAACCCCGAGGCATATCAAAATTTGGTGCACTAGTGAGTATTGTCGACATAAGTGCCTTGATGCTTTCAATATCTAAATTATGCATAAGGGCTTCAAATATATATAGTATGTACCGATGCATAGTATATATATTTTGAATCCTATTGCACATAAAATAGTAGTGCATTGGTGCATATTATATATATTTGGCACATTGGTAAACATTTTTTTACATAAGTGCATCGACAAAAAAAATCTTCGTTAGAAGCTCTAGCTGCCCAAAATTTTTAGTTACAGTGAAAATCCATTAAAACCTCCGTTACTAATTACAAAGGTTTTTTTTTAGAAATAATTTTTCCTAATCTTGTAGCACTAAAAACCTTCACTGGAAGATGTATTCGTTGAATGTAGATATACTCATTGCACTTTATTTCTATGTTTGTAGATGGAACATGAAGAGGTGCAATGTCAAAATCAAGCCAATCAACAAAACATTCCAAATAACCCAAGTACAATATCCCCTAAAAGTGATGAAGAAATTAGGCATGTAAGCAACTAGAGAAACAATAATAGTTGAAATGATGAATGGTGATCATTAAAATTGAATGTTACAAGTCGTGAATTTTGGAATGTTTGTATGTGAAAATCATACATTTTGTTAGATATGAACATATGGTCCCAATTGGATGACGACATGTTACCAATAACTACAACAATTATTTATTGACATTTTGAATATCTTGGACCTTTATGTTGTCCCATTTTGTATAACAAAGGGTCTATTTTTCATATATAATAAAATTAAATTTTTATTCTATTGCATTGTCCAATGTTGTATAATTTTATGTTGGTAGTTTAATATATGTATGATTTACATTGTCACAATAATTAAAGGTGTAATCAATTGGTATATTTGTTTAAATGATACAACACAATTATGCAATGAATATATCCAAACACAATAATTAAAATATAAAATACAATATTATTATAAAAATTATTTGATATTTTTATGATTAATTGAAATCTTTTAAAAAACAAGAAGAAGTTGCAATTGCATACCTACAACATGGAAAAAGTTCAACACTGAAACATTTCGCTGCATTGTATTAATTTCAACCTAACGGTGTGGTTGATACATATTACGCATCGATGCATTTAAATGAGTATTGCACACTAGTGCAAATAACTATAACAAATGCACTCATGCTCCTAATGAAAACAAAAGCATCGCTCCCTTCAATGATAACATTACCGTAGTCATTACATTTATCATTACTATTACAAGACATTACAATGCACAAGGTAATATATGCATCGGTGTGTTTACATGTGTAATACACGTTGGGGTTTTAAAATATATATATTACACATTGGTGCATAATATTTATTTTTAAAACCCCGAGGCATATCAAAATTTGGTGCACTAGTGAGTATTGTCGACATAAGTGCCTTGATGCTTTCAATATCTAAATTATGCACAAGGGCTTCAAATATATATAGTATGTATCGATGCATAGTATATATAATTTGAATCCTATTTGTTCGACAACACAGGTATTCCAACAGAGGACGAACACCTTCAATAACCACTCACATAACCAGATCAAAGATCAACACACCGATGTTTTCACGTGGTAAAACCCCTACGGGGAAACATCC
>JASDQU010790131.1:104514-119432 GCA_032191745.1 Picea mariana | reverse complement strand
TCTCTTCTTCCTCTCATATGTTGCACGTAGGATTTCCTCAATATGCTCCACAACCTGGAGATCATTTACCTCCTCTTCATCAATTCCCAAGCCTTCCCTCTCAGCTACGACTCTTTTCTTGGTGTTCACCTTATATTGGTAGGGTACTCCACTTCGCGTCTTTCCAACTGTCGCCATGATCTGCCTGATCTGGTCATCGTCCATCATGACTGGGTCCAAGGCTTCCTCCTTCTTGCCTTTATCCACTTGTCCTTCCATTTCTCCTCTTTCTATCAGTGCTTCCCCCTTCCCCCATGCACGCAGGGAAGTTTAGTTGTCTGACGCCATTGTCATTACACCTTTGTTATAGAGCAATATCTTAATCGAAGTATACAACGATCGAATATACCTTCCTCGAGGCCCATGTAGAAACTCTTGCTCTGTTGCACTGTACGATTTCACGGTATCTACTGCAAATTCTGTTATAAAGCCTGCTACAATACTATCGAGCCAAAAATCTACTGCGCAGGTGAATTTGTTATTCACCTGCTGTAACTACTCAATCTGAATTGGGGTCCACTCTAACTGTCGGATCCAGTTTGTTGTGTGGTTATCCTTCAACCTCAAAATACACTCCTGCAATAAGTGTGGAAAATGACAGAAAAATACTTTATGCAGATCAATAAACACGTACTTCTCAAGGTATTTGCACGATGTTATTCTAGGGTTTCTATTATTTTTCTGCGCAAACTCTAGCTCCTTTTTCTTCAACCAACTTTCGATCTCTGCTTTTGTAGGATTTCGTGATCTCAACATCCCCTTTTAGCAGTGCATTCTCACCTTCTTGTTGTCCGATTCAGTATTCTTTTGACCTGCCTTCCGCAGATCTTACCCTCTTTTTATTGATCCCATCTACTCAATCCTATACTGTTCCAACCGACAACAGAACCATTTGTTGGTTTGATATCCGAGTTTATACCTTTAACATGCTTGACCTAGGTTCAGTCTAATGGGGGTCCAACAAAGCATTTAAAACTATCGGCCCTTCTGGAAAACCAGAAGGAAACGTAGTACACAAAGTGCATTGCGCAGTCTCACCTGAGATAGTCTTAATGGGTGACTGCAATACTCAGGTGTTTGTAGTCCAGGATTGAGTGGAGATCTGTGCAATATGTGTTGAGATTTCTATTTAACTTATTAAGCAATACACTGCCATTCCTGATTATGCATGTAATATAAGAAACTCATTCATTCATCATGCTAATATCTACTCATAAATAGTAACATAAATACAAGTATTCAATCGCATAATACAAGTTTTACAGTGGTTCACCCCCCTTGGGCTACGTCCACAGAGATCTTTCTCTCAAGCTCTTCTATTAATGTAGTTCCAAAACTACAACACTGCGCGCTTTAGAATTCATCCTCAGTCGGGTCGAGATCTATTATGAGGCGGACTAGATCACACCAGGATCCTCAGCCTGTGATCTAACCCTCGAGATCTACCCTCCTAAATCTCTATAGCTCAACAACTTACACAATTGGGCCGTATGACAAAAGCATTACAACAGTGTTTCTCCAAAACTCCTCAACAACTCTTTCTATCTCCACTCTATCGACTCTCTAAAACCCAACTTCTCCTCCTCCTCTAAGACCTAGGTATCTATGTTTATATGTTTCTGGCTCATCAACCATTACAATGTATTACAAAAACCCTAACCCTAACGTCGTTAGGTCTTCCATGCATGCGTGCGTGCAACTCTTCCTTCTAGTTGTCACTTTCCTCGTACATGCCTTTCTTTTCGCTTTGGCCTGCTTCCAACATGGTAGGATATTTAACTCATATTTAGGTGCTTTAAGAAAACATTAGCTTTATTTTTGTCAAAAAGCAAGTGCCTTTGGTTATCCAAATTCTCTTCAATGGAGCTTTTGTGCATGGAAAAATTTAGAGTTGGGGTTAAAAGTCTATGATCAGAGTCAAGCTCATGGTCGCTTAAAAGGTCAAAGATTATTTTTTGGTTGTATACATCACATAATCCACAACATTGTTGCCCAACCCATTTATACAAGCCATCTAATTAGATTTTGGCCACTTCATTAGACCATTGCAAAGTATTAGATCTTGAGAACTACGGAGCTTGATTAGTAGCTCGGTGCTAAATAAATTCTCAATCAGGTCTTTAAAGTTTCTTTTGTATTTTTTAGCTAAAACATGGTCCTCACCTAGTCACAAAGGATCGAGGTTGGAATCATTGCTTAAAAGAATAGCTTGATTGGTTGCAGTTCTAAAATTAAAGTCTCCTAGTAGGAGGATACTACCTTCATTTCTCAAGCTATAAATATCTTGTTCTAAGCTTTTGTAGGGGCAATTCTTATCTAGATTGCTTTTCTTATAAACGGTAGAATTAATAAGTGCAAAGCAACACATGCTATATAAATCTTCTTAGCATTAATATCTGAAATCTCCATCCATATGTATTGATTGAGAGGGTATTTCTTATGAAGTCAAATGTGAGGAGAAATGTTCATTTTTACGTAACAATCTATGCCTCCAATCCCTCTGTGGGAGGATTCCTTGTTCCATGATGACCATAATACAAATCCTTCTAAGCTAGGGACCTTAGATTTTTCATGCTCCGAAGTTCCAATTAGAAGTATAATATGAATTTCACTCGGGATCCAACTTAATATTGGCCCTTTTCTCCATGGAAAACCATGACAATTGCACAAGAGGATCAGGAGTGTCCCAAATTCCTATTTATTATCATATTTTTGGTCCCTATCACGAATAATAGCTTTTCAATTCTTAATTATTGCCCATTTTCCTTCCTTCCTGGCTTCTTTTACCTTGTGAACTTCCTTCCTTAATTATGTTTGGTCTTATGGAATGACGTCTTCAATTATAAATATTCCTGACCCTTTTACGCTCAAAGTTTTGACGAGTGTTCCATATTTATGGTCATTAGAGCTTACCTTAACCCGAATCAACCTACATTTGTGTTCGATTATTTTGCCTAGCCTCTTTACTTCTATGAGGCAAGTTGTCTCAATTTGTGATTTCTTTCTTAGTTCTTCCTTGACTATTATGAGCTTATCTTCATCTTTCTACTCTTTTATACCAAAATTTATGAGGTTCTAGGCTCTTTTGTTATGCTCATGGTATAACTCTATGAACTTGTTCATTTATTCTTTGATGCGTTTCATATCCAATTTATGTTCCAAACTATTAAGGGCCATATTGTTCATTAGCTTTTCTTCTAACTCTTTAATCTTGTCCCTAAGATTATGATTTTAGTTGACATCTTCTTCTTGGGTTGATTGTTTATTTGCTTGGCTTTGTTTGTCCATTCCTTGCAATCTAACCTTCATTTCCTGTAGCTTGATCTCCAGCCCTAATATTCTATTATCTATCTGTGTTTGAATCTTGTCTTCTAAGGATCTAAATTTATTATCAAACATTGCTTCTAACTATGTTTGAAGTTTGGCTTCTCTCTATTCTCTACATTTTTCTAATGATTTTATATATTCATACAAATTATCTAGGATTACTTTGTTGAGCCTACCCTTGAGAGGTTTTGGAATCTAGGGTGAATTGCTCATATTCAAAAGCAAAAAAAATAAAAAAGAGTTGCAAAAAGGACTTGTGCACCTCATTTACATAGGGTTTGAATGGTAGCTAAAAAAAACAAAGCAGAGATCAAATATACTTCACTATAACATCAATTAGATCACCACCGAGATTAAATATTCACCACACAAAAACCATAGAAGTTCAAATGTAAACAACTACCATAGAGGTTTGTATTCACTGGCAAGAAGTTCAAATGCAAACAACATTCACGCAGAAGTTCAAATGTAAACAACCACTCGAGAGGCTAAACTTATATTCACCACATGATAGCTCTCTACTTTTCCTACATCATACCAATACAACACAAAAATTGGCTCCACACCAATCAATAATCTAGACTTCAATTCTTGCACTAAAGTACGACTGTGTCATGGTAGCCATTTTAAATCCCATTGCAATAATTTTATTTTTTGACATAATTTTTGGAATTTAAATTTTTTTTCATTGAAATATATGTCGAAATTTCTTATAAAAAAGTACACCATAGTATATCTTGGACTTAAAGTTCAATAAACTCTTCATCCAATTAAAAATTTAGTGTGAAAAAAATGGTAAATATAGTCGAAATGAAAAACTCATATAAATTTTGATCAAAATACATGTCAAAATTAATGACTTTCAAGTTGAAATTCATGTCAAAAGTTGACCCCTAATGTATCACTATTTAATTTTTCATCTATTTTAATATTTTTTAGGTGGAAATATTGGAGCTAAAGGCTTATAGGGCCCATTTTAGTGGCAAGTACTATTTTGGTGATTTGGGGTATTAGAAATTTGAGAGGCTTTTGGAAGAATTAAACTACATTTTTTGAGTGAAAACTTTACAGACATAGTTCGCAACCTATCAACATTATTCTACAAGTCGAGATCTCTAACAGTGCAAAGATCACCTCAATTAGAGTTTTTATGAAGAAGTTATGCGTCTTTTAAGTTTATCTATCTTGCTAACCACCATGGTACCAAATGGATGCCATGTCAACTCCCATTACTCACACATGTAGACTCTCTAAAAGATACTAGAGGATCCAAAACCCTGGCCCTAATAAGGAGTTTAGGCATTCAAAATTCCTAACCCTAACTGTAAATGATTATCGAGACATTACTGAATATTGGGTTGCTAGGAAAGGAAGGGGTTCCATTCTTATCGTATTGATTATTGTTCCATAGTTGAGTAGAGAAAGGGAGTGGGGTGTTATAGCAAAATAGAGAAAGTATATGACTTTGTAGAAACTGTTCCATAGTTGAGCAGAGCAAGGGAGTGGGATGTAGGAGAAAAATAGAGAAAGTATAAGACTTTGAAGAAACCATACTTACCACAATGTTAATGGCAACTCCATTGTGAGTTCACCTTCCTTTGTATTTTCATTTCATATATGAAAGAAAATAGCTAGCATAGTTCTCACCTTCTGGTTGGATTTTCCCATATTTGGTTTCCCAGGGTACATCTTGTGTTCATTGTGTGAATGTTGTGTTATTTGTTTTAGCTTATTTTATTTCAATCTCATCTTATTTAAGTGTTTGATGTACTAGACTAGTAATATTCCATCTTAATCTTAAGTAAAACACTACACAACTAAGAGTTTGCACAAGCTTGTAAGATATATTGTGACAAATTGTTCTCATTGAAAGCACCAAGTTCCAATCTTATTGTATTGATTATTGTTCCATAGTTGAGCAGAGTAAGGGAGTGAGATATTAGAGCAGAACCTAGTGTAACACACCCGACCCCTAAATACCCTTTCTAGGGACGAGGCATCAAATTTTTGTTTTTCCTAACTATCTCAAATCCTAATTCCGGGCTCCCCATTGACTACTGCTCTCCACAAGATTTCTAGTGGTCACCACCACACTAAAATATGAGTTCTTGTCTGCAAGTTATTGCCTCCCGAAGTTATCCGGGCATTATTAGTTAGGGTCTTCGACATTAGGCGTCGAGCGCCCCTTTTCTTACTGCCCAAACTCTCAAAATCTCTCCACGTGGCCTTAGCAATTTGGCGATCGACTTTCGACGTTTTGCATTGAATGTCCATTTTTCGGTGTTCGATGTTCGACAATCGGTGATCGACGTCCTACGTTTTCAGTGTTTAGACAATCGACGATCGTCGTTGAAAGTTCGATGTTTGGGTATCGATGATCGACATTGAACATCCCTTTACCATACTATGCCCAAATCCTCCGAACTCCCAAAGTTATCCAGAGTCCCAGAGTCCCAGAGTCCCAGAGTCCCAGACACGTCACCAACCATGTTGGCAGGCGGGCATGAACCAAAAGCTGACATGCGGTGAGGGCCAGGGGTGACACATGTCATGCTTTAATAGGCATAAGAGGTCTGCAAAATGTCCATATCTTGGTGACACATGGCATGTCGATCATGGGTCCACGTCACCCTATGTTATAACCCTAAATTTCTCTACACATTCATACTTGGCCTTTGGCCCTCTTACTTTCATTTTTTGCCAAGCCATTACTGAGTTTCTCTTCTAAAAAACCATTTTTTTGATGATGTACGCACCCTATACCACTACTTACTGCATACATACGCTTGCTGCACCACTACAACTCACATACATATGCATGCTACACCACTACAACATGTGTATACTTGCAAAAGTTGCAAAAAATAAAAAGTTGCAAGGAATTCGTTGAGATTACGGGCTATTGGGTAGTTTCCTAACTAATCCACCGCCTATAGCTTGTCACCCAACCGAATAACCATCCTTTTGGCATATAAAAGGAGGTGTTGGGGTCTCATTTTACATCTAGACATAAGAACAATGAAAATTTGACCGTTTCACATCCCCTCCTTGCCCAAGTTATTGCATCCCTTTTGTGAGAATTGCCTCTGCATTTCCCAATTAGCCCTTCTTCCTCCATCAGAAACCCATTCACTTCCCAAGAAGAGATTAGAAGGTTGAGAGGAGAAGCCATACAAAGGTGCACTTAGAGCTTGGTGAAGAGGATCCTGGACCAGGTTCGTGAAGCAGTAGTCGGCTTTGATTGTAAAGGTATAATCATTGAGTTATTAATAAGAGAATTACTTTTCCTGTCCCAAATCATGGTGTATTGAATGCTTTTAATGGTTTATGTTTTGACATTCTGACATCTAACCCTAATTTGTATATGGAATAACATGCTTGTCATTTGTTGTTTGTCAATATTTGGATGCAAGCCAGCCCTAGGAGGAGGTGTGCAGTCAACAAATCTTCCAAGCACGAGGAGGTCATCACCAGATGCGAAGTAGAGGTATAGTTACCCGACCTTCCTCATCTTTGCTTTTCTTGTTTGAGTTTTGGGTATGTTTGGCGTAGTTAGGGAAGTAGTTGACTTTTAGACGCTTAATTAATGTGCCTACATTCTTAACCCTGGTGTAGTCATAGGGGGGTTTTTCCCGCTAGCAAAAATCGCGACCATACTAGGGAAGCCTCTAGGGTTTTAGGGGATTTTCAAGTTGTCTGATTGGTTTTTCTACCTTTTGAGTTTTTGTTGAGTCCTCTAAGTCTTTTAAGGGATTATGGTCACCTTTAGGTGTCGTAGCAGTTCTCCCTGCCCTATAAGTCTGTCTGTTTTCTTTCTTTTTGAGGGAGTACAGAGGTGTACGCGCCTTGCTTTGGGACAACCTGCGTACATACTTGTCCTACTAAGTAAACAACCCACGTACATATGCAGGCTGCTGAAACAACAGTAGCGTACCTGGTTCAAGTTTTTTTTTTTTTTAAAAAGAGGCAGTCAACCTCTTTCCTGATTGAGGTTTTAACTTCTCAGGGTTTCCTGATATAGTTCATAGTCTCTATTTTTACAACCATAGCTTGGGCTAGAATTCAGTTTACTTGTCTTTTTAAGTTTTCTTGTGTTTACCTTTGAAAGGGTTTTAAGCGAGTCTTTTGATTGGTTGATCTGTCTGTTTTGGTTTCTTTAGTGATTCCCTGCGATTCGCAGTAGGCCAAAGATATTCTTCAATATTGTCTTGTTGTTCTTTTTACCCCTTTCGTTTGCTTTAAAAAAAAAGAGATAAAATATTTAGTTCAGTTTTTTCTGTTTGAAGCATTTTTCAAAAAAAAAAAAGATTTTTCATTTTCAGTTTGGTAAAGTAGTTGGAGTTAGTTATTTTACTTGAAAGGAAAAAGAGTTCATTTTTAAAGTTCTTTACTCATTTCTTGAAACTTAAGTAGCTTGTATCCAAGTGAAATTTCGTTTTAGGTCTTCTTTTTAAAGATCTTGAAAACGTTAGTTACAAAAAAGTTGGTTGCAAAGAGTTAGTTGTAAATCTTTACTTTTGACTAGAAGTAATTTTGCTTCCAGAGTTTCGTCTTTTTCTCCTCTTTTCGTCTCTCATAAACATCACTAGTTTCATTGCCATACCATTTGAATTAATCAAGCCATAAAAACGAACGCTAAACCTAAAATTAATTAGATTTTTATGTTTGTAGGGTCAACCAACTAGTTTAGGGTTAGGGCCTTGAGTTAGGTTGGAGAGGAAACTCTTCAAGGCCGGTAAAAAAACATTCGAGTCAGAGCTAGGAAGTGTTAAATTCCAGTGAAATGAAATTTATCCGAGATCCCCCTCTAACATAGGGGCTAAACACGAGGTCGCATGAGGAAAGGCAATGAAGCTAACCCCTCCAAAGTCGGACTAAACGTAGTGGGGAACACATATTAAGGATCTATCGTGGGATACTATCGCTCGCATTTGCCTACGGATCTTCGTGGACCTCGAATCCATTCGAGATCCTCTGTTGTCTTCCAGACCACTTTCTTTTGATACCCTCGGTAGGTTTCAGACTTGTTATCCTGCTCATTTTGGTCCACCAGACTATCGACTGTACCTGCCTGGTTGTTGTTTGCGAGCTGGAAGCTTAGTTGCATGTATTCTAGGGACTTACACAGGTGACTGCGGAGGTATACCGTGGTACCTAGCGCATACGTTAGGTCACACTTTGCAGAGTATACCTGGAAGGTGCATCCGTGTTCGAGTTGTACTTGCACCGGTAAGTTTCTCTAGTATTGGCTAGCGTAACTGTTCTTCCAACTAGAGAGTGGTTTGTGTGGTTTATCTTATAAGAATTTTTATAGAGTGTGCTTGGTTTTAAACGCTAGTTAAAGCCTTATTGTGTCGTTGATATTTTAACTAAGTGGAATATCAAGAGCTTTGTCAGCCGCGAAGGCTCCAAGGCCTGCCACCTGTTATCTCCTCAAATAAATTGGTGGATTTTTGCTTTTTGAGGTGATAGGTTGTCATCTAAATTTTATTTCTAAATTTTTGTAAGTAGGTTAGAGAGTCTGTATTTTGAAAATGAGCTCAAAAGAAAGTTTGAATTTGGTTTGGTCAAGAAAAAGTCAGAATATCAGGTTTCGGTGGTTTAGGCGAGCCTCAATTGTGCTCATTAACCACTGAAAGTCTTTGTTCCCGGCAGTTAAGGGGTCGAAGCAAGAAGGCGATTAACCACCGAAAGTGTTTCAATAGTAAAAATGGAAAGCCCGTGCTTTCGCACGAGCCAGCTGTCAAGTTGGTGCAATCATTAAAACACAACCGTCGAAAGCTCGCCATGGTGGAGGGTATGCACGTTCGTGGCGTCTATCTGAAAGTTTTGAAGCCCCTGTGTCCTTTCAACCACATTGGTCATTTCAGAATCCAAACACGGCGGTGATTTTCCTGTATGATTTCACGGAACCTCCCTCCATTTCAGTTGCAAGTACACTAGCCATCATGATCTGGTTATTCCTTCATTGAATCCTCGATGAGTCATTATGAATCCCGGAGATTGCTGAGTTAAACCGTGAGTTCATGATTTCATCAGTCAATCGTATTTTCAGAGACTCTAATCCCGTTTCCTCTGGTGATTGTCAAAGCGCCATTAGAGCCCAACAAGCACTCTCGAGTCAAGTAAGCCTGGTCGGGTTATCAGGTAAGCTCAGAATTTATCTCTTTCAGTTTTTGCCACCGAAAATTTAAAGTTTCGGCATATTCTCAGTCAAATTGTCGTCCGAAACTGGGCTAGTTTTCTGAACTCGGTAATCCTATGTTTGCGTCACCCTGTTCCACTGGTTTTTCATGAGTGATATTTGTTGTCTGCCTAATTTCTAGAGTCATTGGCTCACTGGATGTCCAGTTTCCCATAATCTCAGGCACACTGAACATTGACCCATGTCGAAAGCAGCACCAGCTTTGAGATCTGAGGTAGATGAAGTTTGGTATTTAGAAGCTCACCCAGAGGTGGCATAATTTTTCAAACAGACCGGGGTTTTTGCATACTGTGAGAAATTAACCAAATTTCACCAACAGGTGGCCGAATCTTTTGCTATTTCCTATGATGGAAGGACTGCTAAAGTTGGCAAGGAGGAGATTATCATTGACGAAGCAGCCATTGCTGAGTACACAGGTTTACCTAGGTCGGGACACTGTTGGTTCAAGACTACCACACCTTCAAACACCGAATTCAGGTCATATTTGCTACCGGTGCATAAAGTTTTGATCTGGAAGAAGGATATTCCCATGTCTTATCTGGAACCAAAGTGGCAGTCCCTGTTGAAGGCAATTTTGGTGTATATCACTTGTGAGGGGCACTACAACAGGGTAATGTTTTATCATTTTAAACTTCTGAATCATTTCACAGGCGGAGAGCCAATAAACCTGCCTTACTTCTTTCACAAAACCCTAACGAATATGGCAAGACAAGTGAAAGCCCAGCCTGCTAAGGTTGTCAACAGATTATCACATCATGGGCTAATTACTCTTTTTGTGAGAGAGGCTCTGCAGAGGAAACAGATTGAGTGGGGCTTCTTTTTGTTTTGGAATGAATTTCAAACAGAAAGACCACCAGAGGCAGAAACTAAGAAAGCCAGGGGCAGAAAAACTCCTACTCCCAAGAGCAGTCACAGGAAAAGGAAAGCAATCTCACTACCAAGAGATCCCATAAAATCATCCCCTAGCAAGAAGGGAGGAATCAAGAGGAAATTATAGTTCGAAGGTAAACAATCTAAAAACCCTGCCACAAAAAAAAACCTTCTGAATCTACCTTACAGTGATTCAGAATCAGAACAAGAGGTGGCAGAGACACAGGATAACATGCAGACTGAACAGGGTGCAGATTTTCATTCAAATCTACCTTCACCAAGTCCTCTAGAGGCCCATAGGCAACCGAAAGTAGAAGCCTCCTCAAGTAGGCCTAAAATAGCTCGAACACAGAAAATCAACAAGCTCCTGCAACATGTTTATGAAATGGAAGTCCTAGAAAGGGTGATAAAAAAAGCCAACACAGACCTCACTATTAAAAATGCAGAACTGTTCAAAATGAATCAAACCCTCAAAGAAAAGCATGACAAAATTAAAGACAGAAACAGGGTATTGATCAGAGAAAACATGAAGTTGTATAGACAGCTCAAGATCCTGAGGTTGAAGTTAAAACAGTTTCAATCACCAGCAGAGGAGCAGACTGGATTGGAAACTCTGGCTAACTTAGCCACGACTATGATGGACACACCAGAACACCCCACACAGCCAGTAGAAGTTCACAGGTCTGCAAGAACAAGGGCTGCATCATCTAAGAAACCCTGAGCATCAAAAAAGGGATCTAAGGTGAGCATTTTTGCAAATTTTGAAATTTTCTCAAAGATGCAGTTTCGGTGGTTTAGGCGAACAGGATGACTGTTCATTAACCACTGAAAGCTATGCTTTTAGTAGTTAATCCACCCAGAAGCTTTCGAAGTTAATCACCGAAAGCCTGTCATGTTCAGAATAATCAAGTTTTTGCACAGATCAAGGTTTTTTGAGTTGAAAAGGTTTGAAATCTTTTCAAATGAACATCTGATGAATTATCAAGACAAAGCCAACATGTATTTTTGACAGATTGTTGAAAGAAGAGGTGTTCCAAAGGTTTTTGATGTCTTTTGAAAAGACAGAAAATTAGGACACTTTGCCACCTCAACAGATCCGAATTTGCCTCTCTTGGAGAGTCATCATTTAGCCTTGGGAGGCTATCCTGCACTTCACCAACAATCAAGAAGAGAGAAAGACCATGAAATCTGGGATTGACCTCATTTTTGGGGATCATCCCACATCTTTTGCAACTGAATTTTGAGTTACTATCTTTAGTATATTTGATCCTTGTTTTCAGGATCTCAGAACTACCTTGTAAAGCTATTAAGCTTAGGATAGAATATGAACCAAGGGTTCGATTTTGGGTTCTACATGCTGCTACTGTAACAAAGACTCATTCTTAATATATGAAACATTGCAAGCTTCCTTCATCTGTGTTTTCAGACCTTTCTTTTCTGTTCTATGATATCTTATGAGAGAATGATTTCTCTGTTGGCGCTTATTCAATCTGCATGTGACTGTCATCTCACTAATTGATTGATTAAGTTAAGAATCATAAGTTATTTCCTTAGTTTTTAAACCCATTGTGCTTACTGTTTTACATGAGTATAATCTGGTTCAACAACTATCTTCTATCCCATTTGATCAACCCTTGTCTGATTGCATTTTTAGAAGGCCTTGTGATATTTGATATTTCTAGACAGTCTTAAAGACACAGTCCAGTCCCTAGATATTCATCTTGATCCAAAAAAATACATCAATTATTAAGAAAATAGTTCCCAAAAACAGTGAGTTACCAAGCATCTCCGACTTACAGCCTAGGAGAGTTTCCAAGGATGTTGCAACTTCGGGAGTGTTTTCAGAGGAGGAGGCGATAATGAGAGCGCAACAACTCAAACTGATTTACTCTTAGTCTGACTTACTCTATGAGATCTTGCAAGATGCCCCACGATCCATCCTCGATAAGGCCAAACAAAAGTTTGAACCACATGTCGATGGTATAGTTGGTTCAACAGAAGGAAAGTCCGTTGATTTGTTGTCAAATAAATTGCAAGAATTGCTGATACAACAGAGGACGGCTAGTCAGACCTCTGGTTCGACTGTTCCCCCTACCCAAACGTCGGACGTACACAATGTGTAGTCGACGAACTTGAAGGCCAACCAACAGCCCGAAGGAAAGAAAAAACAATGAAACAAGAAGGGTAAAGGGGATAAGAAGCCTAATAACAATGATGGCAGGGGCAACACAAAGAAGAGAAATTCAAAGTATCCATGTAACCCTTGCACGAAGGACCACCCGACTCACCTGTTCCCTCAACTTGTGGAGGCCCAAAAGCTATTGGCGCAACAACAACCTATTGTGCCGACGAACCCATTTCCACATGTGAAAAACATGGCTCAAGCCTCAGTGTCTTCGAGTGCAGAAGGGGGCAGTCAGGGACCCCCCACGTCTACTGGTAATACCTCGACCACGAACGTTTACATGTTGAAAGGTGATGCTCATATAGCGACTAGTTCCCAAGATTACGGTATGCCATAATCTGTTGAAAAGGGTAAAGAAGCCACAAACCCACCAATTCCTTTCCATATTGAGAAGATGTTGGGTGAAACAATGACACACATCCCCAAAGGTGCGTTTAAGAAAGCTTCACATAATCTGAACATGAGGGCTGCCCAGAATTACTCCGTGGTGGAGCATCTAGCACAAACCCCTTGCGCTATGTTTGCTTTGGAGGTCCTCCAAGGCTTCCCTTCACAAAGAAAGGACATGTTATCCGCCTTGGGATCTGCATAGAATTGTAACCCGAGAGTGATCCTTCTCGATCCAACCGACTTGAAACCTCGTCTTCCTTACCACGTTTCATTTCAAATAGTAGTGGCTTACACCACAAAATATTTTACTTGGAATATCTTTCGCACGGTGGTTGACGAGGGCGCCTCAACTTACGTGATGTCGCTAGCGTATTGGAAGGGCATCAACCTACTCGTTTTGTCTCCATTGCCAACAATGCTTACTTCTTTCGACGGTCGTTCGTTCATACCACATGGAATCATTCCATCCTTCCCTGTGCAGTTAGGAGGGAAGATTGTGTGTGTAGAAGTTGAAGTGGTCGATGCGCCTCTCGACTACAACCTTTTGCTAGGAAGGAGTTGGACCTATCCAATGCATGTAGTGGTTGCTACAGTCTTTCAACTTTTGTTTTTTCCACAGGAAGGCCGAATTGTGACCATTGACCAATTTTCCTTCTCCCGTTTTGACCCTTCATCAGGGGCATCCACAGTCCTGATGATTGATAACCCTTAGCCTGACACCATCAACATAGGGGTTGGTTTGTGTCCATCGTTGATGGGTACTTTTGATTACCCGCCTCTTTCTGGCGATGTCAAGCTTATATCGGCTGCCCCCGACCAGCCTAGGGCTGAAAATTTTCAAATGTCGTCGTTTCAAATGACTTACTTTCACGATCTATGGACTCTTCCTTCCCCATCGGCCTCGATGGAGGGGACATGGAATTTTGGCGTGGTCATGCCCTTGTCTACGGTAGAAGTTATGTACAACATTTTCCAACAAGCTTCAACCGACTCCGATCCGAATCCCGCACAAGAGTTAGATCTAGTTCTCGAGCCTATCTGGGCTCAAGGTTCCCTTGCCACTACAGATTCTTTAGACCTAGTCATGCCCTTAGATGAGGTTATTCTTGAGGCATTGATTGGTCCGGACAGACTCTGGGATGATCTCCATCACAAATCTTATTTCCTCCTGGAGCTAAGAAGAATAGAGGCAGGTGAATTTGTGTTGACTATGACTGGAGATAGGTCTTGTCCTATTAATCCTTTGGCTATGCACGCGGTTTACACCGAGGGTAATATGGCGAGTTTCGCTGAAACGATCCCTATAGATATCTCTAGAACCCCTGGTGTCATGGAGAATGTTTTTTTCGGAGCGGACTGCTCCCCCGAAGAGATTCAAATTTATACAGAGTTGTTTAAAGAATTTTGCGACTTTTTTGCCTAGTCTTACGAGGAAATTCCAGGCATTGATCTAAGAATTGTCGAACATGAGATAATGACTTATCCTGACGCCAAGCTTGTCTGATAGAAGCTTTGTCCAGTGAATCCTCGAAAAGTGACAACGATTAAGGCTGAAGTAGAGAAACTACTTAAAGCAGGTTTTATCTACCTTGTGTAGTTGACAGAATGGGTGTCAAATCTCGTTCCGATTAACAAAAAACAGGGTACAATTTGCGTGTGCATGGACTTCCGTGACTTGAACAAGGCCTATCCGAAAGATAATTTTCCCACCCCATTCATCGATCATATTGTCGATGAATGCACAGGCTGTGAGGTCTTTTCATTCATGGATGGTTTTTTGGAATACAACTAGATCCAGATCAAACCCAAAGACCAACATAAAACAACTTTTATCTATCCTTGGGGCACATTTGCTTATCGTAAGATGACTTTTGGCCTGAAGAATGCTGGAGCCACTTTTCA
>JASDQU010790131.1:58477-68551 GCA_032191745.1 Picea mariana | reverse complement strand
ACCCAACCATAGGCTTAGAGGCATTCATTCTTAGCACTTTGGCCACCCTTGTGCTAAGCCATGATATCACTAGAGAACTTTCATGGTTTCTCAGGGGTTTCTTCTTAGTCATGGTCTTTGCGAGGTTTATCAGATGCCTCCTCATCATCAAGCTTGTAGTCTCCTATTCAATTTGCGCTCTTCTGTAAGTCCTTAGAGATGTTTTCTGTTGTTCTCTCTAGTAACTAGAACAACTTATCAAGCTTTCCATTCTTCTTCTTAGCTGGAGAACCTCATACCCTCTCTCTTCTCGAGTGTCTCCTCTCATTTCTATTTTCTGTATATATTTTCCCAGGATGGTTCTTGACCTATCATGTTCCTTCTGTTAGAAGGAAACTCGGGTCATCCCGGTCTGCCAGACCTTGTGGTACTTTGGTCTGACATTCTTCAGTCATACCATGCTTAGATTCATGGGGGTGGTTGAGTATTCAACTACCAGTAGTTCCTTCATTAACTGATTCCTCTTCTTGAGATACGGAGGGGGTTTATCATTCCCAACAAGGGGAAATTCAGGGTCATTTGACATAATGAACCCTCTCTTATAGTTTTCCCATTCTTTTCTCTAGTCATATCATGGTCAATACTTCAAGGCTTCACCCCCACAGTCAGTTGTTGGCAATTCAAACAACAATACATTTACATTTTTCCCATGCCATAGCATGGTGATCATAATTAATGATTAATTAATTACAAGCGAAGGGAAACAAGGGTATTACAATCCCCTTCCCCTTAAAAGGAACATCATCCTCAGTGTTCGTTTTCAGTAACACCGGTCATTCCTTTCTCATTCAACTGCTTCAGAAGTCTCGACCCTCTTTCTTGGTCAGGTCCTTTTTAGACTCTTGGCCTTTGTCACATGTATTCAATAATCTTGGACAACATGCATATTAATCATAGCTTTCATGTGTAAACATCTTACTGTTGCATAAAATTCAAGAATTTTTCATAACTTAGCACAATACTCATTTGTGCAGTTCAGGGATTCGTATCCACATGGTTGTCTTGTTTTCTTGGCTCATCGTTTTTCTTGGACATATCCATTGTGTGCATGATCCCAATCAATAGTTTATAAGAATTATCAAAGTCCCTTCTTCCTTGTGGTCACTCACCCTCCAGGCCCAGGCTTAGGCATCCCCTTCTCTACTATACACTTCCTCGGGTGATCCATCTTGCGTTGCCAAGGATTTCTCGCACAAGAAGAGTTTTAAGAACGTCATTAAGCGTTGTAGTCGAGGCATCCCCCAGACTTGCTCTATCGAGGCATCCCTTCAGCTTGTGTTAGAAGGAAACTCGGGTCATCCCGGTCTGCCAGACCTTGTGGTACTTTGGTCTGACATTCTTCAGTCATACCATGCTTAGATTCATGGGGGTGGTTGAGTATTCAAATACCAGTAGTTCCTTCATTAACTGATTCCTCTTCTTGAGATACGGAGGGGGTTTATCATTCCCAACAAGGGGAAATTCAGGGTCATTTGACATAATGAACCCTCTCTTATAGTTTTCCCATTCTTTTCTCTAGTCATATCATGGTCAATACTTCAAGGCTTCACCCCCACAGTCAGTTGTTGGCAATTCAAACAACAATACATTTACATTTTTCCCATGCCATAGCATGGTGATCATAATTAATGATTAATTAATTACAAGCKAAGGGAAACAAGGGTATTACAATCCCCTTCCCCTTAAAAGGAACATCRTCCTCAGTGTTCGTTTTCAGTAACACCGGTCATTCCTTTCTCATTCAACTGCTTCAGAAGTCTCGACCCTCTTTCTTGGTCAGGTCCTTTTTAGACTCTTGGCCTTTGTCACATGTATTCAATAATCTTGGACAACATGCATATTAATCATAGCTTTCATGTGTAAACATCTTACTGTTGCATAAAATTCAAGAATTTTTCATAACTTAGCACAATACTCATTTGTGCAGTTCAGGGATTCGTATCCACATGGTTGTCTTGTTTTCTTGGCTCATCGTTTTTCTTGGACATATCCATTGTGTGCATGATCCCAATCAATAGTTTATAAGAATTATCAAAGTCCCTTCTTCCTTGTGGTCACTCACCCTCCAGGCCCAGGCTTAGGCATCCCCTTCTCTACTATACACTTCCTCGGGTGATCCATCTTGCSTTGCCAAGGATTTCTCGCACAAGAAGAGTTTTAAGAACGTCATTAAGCGTTGTAGTCGAGGCATCCCCCAGACTTGCTCTATCGAGGCATCCCTTCAGCTTGTGTTACCACAACACAACATGTTCTAGGGTGATTATGGCTTACCACAGGGTTCGCCTGTCCCAACCAATAGCCTCTTTCATGCTTTCCAGCTTGATAGCCTTCATGTGTCCTCCCTAGACAAATATTTTTCATCTCACTTGTATCACAAGTATACAAAATTATGAGAAATTATCATCAATTTCAAATTTAGAATTTTCTTGCAAATCTGTTACCCACAGATTTCCACATTCCCTATTTATTTTCAGATCTGTTCCGCAGAGGAACCAGATTCACATGTATGGGACTTTCCTTCCCATAACAATTTAGCTCAGAAGACAATTGGTCTTTCTTATGGGCTTACAACACTGCCATATCCAAGACCTTTTTTTTTTTTCCCTCCTGCAATTTCAACATTCCTTATCTAAACAAATTGTTAGTTTTCATGCACATTATATTTTCAAATGATGCATACTAACGGTCCAAGTCATTTTCATCTATTCAAGGGTACAAAGAAAAAGGGAAGTATTATTATTTATGTAAGCATCCTTTCAACATACTAAATTTTCCCAATGCAATTCAAATATTAAATGACTTTAATCAATGTACCAATATTCATGGCCACATTCATACCCAATGCACCCTTGCATTGATTTTCAAGCCACCACACTTGGTGACCAACACTCTGCTATGGTGTGTTGGAGTTTAACCAACCTCTTCACCACATGGCTTATTCCTTCTCATTCACTCTTACAGTAGGACTATGCTTCCTACTACATGCTGATCACGATCCCAAATCAGCACACATGAAACTAAATGTTTCTCTTGAATGCACCTAAGCATTCTTCCTTCCTTAGTAACCAAGGTGCCAACACTCATGGCCACCCAATTTTTCTCTTTTATTTAACACCTATACAATGTAAGTAAAATATTGGAAGGCCCTCCTTCGTTAGTGGAAAATCCGTTGTATTCCATTTATGCAACTTGCATTTCCTCAAAGCAATTCCATGCAATGTGCTAACTATGAGCACCTTTATTCCCTAATGTCCCTATATTGGTCATTGTACCCATGGTACTTTTTTCTCCTGCATCTTCTTGCAAGGATTATAACTCAGATTTGGATGGCATGGACTTCCTCTCTCTATTATTTAGATTATTCTTTCCTGAAGCTTACCCCTCTTGGGTAGCAATAGCATACAACAACCACTCACAATTACTTGCATATCTTTAGGATAATGAAATCTTTTCAGAAGGGATTCTTACCAAATTCCTTCATACCTTATGCCACCTAGGCGTGGACATTTTTATACTTGTTCTGGTTGCTAGCACCCTCTCTGATATTACCTCATCAATGGTGCTTTATGGGGGATTTTAAAACCCCTTAAACAATCTTTTGACAACCACCTTCTCATAGTCATCCTTTGCTTGAGGTTGTCCATCATTAGCAACTGTCTTCCTCAAAAGTTCCAATTTATTTCTACACACGACTTACATCATAAATATGTTAATCGTCATGTAAAATAAAATGCAATTATCATAGCTTTTAAATCAATAAAACAATTTTCAGTATGTCCTAGCATATCTCTATGCACCTCATCACGTTATCCTTAATGCTTCTGTTAACAACAACTTTTTTCATCGGGCACGAAAGTACCCAGGTCTGCAGGTTGCATGAGAAGCACCCAAGTGCAGCATGGAAGAATCTCTTTTCAGGGTACAAGTCAAGCGAGCGGGCGAAGTTTGTTGTCAAGCGACCGAGACCCATCTATAAAGATGATTGAGGGTCCCCAGGATCTTGGGGCTATTAAGTTACCCGAGGTATAGCGTTAGAGAAAGCACCTATATTTCAAGACAAAATCTGGGTCGTCCGATCCAGTGACGCATGGCGCAAGATCTAGTCACGTCGGCATATCGACATTCGAGAGTTTGAAGGGTAAAAGTCCCTCGTCTTCTCACATCTCGGAACGCCAAACCCCGAAGTGCCGAAAGCACCCAGAATTGGGCCCATGGTTTTGGTGCCTGGTCACAAAGGAGCAGGCCTGGAGGAGGGGTGCTTAGGTTTATCATTTGGCAAGATGGGTCTCAAAGAGCCAAGAGTAATCTTAGCCGTTCATCCCTGAAGGGCACATGGTGCGCGATTAGGCCCTCTGCCTTTTCGCCCATCGCGACTTCGAAGTGCAAGGAGCAGCTCTTTCATATCCCCAAGACGCGAAGCACCGAAGACATCTCGGACTCAGGCCCACAGTATTGCTGAATTAGTTCAGGACCATCAGATCAGAGAGGGGCGCGTGGCACCCATTAGGCCCTCTCAGCATTTCACCCATCGCAACTTTGAAAAGGAAAGATCTTCTCCTTTCTATCCACAAACATCGAACGTCGAAAGCGCCTTTGAATATAGGCACAAGGTCACATCCCGAAGTCGCTTGGAGGTGATAGTAAGAGTTGCGCAAAGAGCCGAAACGTCGGGTATAGCTGCAGAAGGGATCACCGTGTCCTCCAGGTGCCAGTTCAACTTGATCTCAAATCTGATACCTGCTCGGAGTAAATGAAGAAAAGAGAGGGTGGTTGAAACCTCACCTCACTCGTTAATTGCAAGGTATGGATGTCCTAGCGGGAAGTCTACCCGAGATGGTCCCCTGTATTGATTCTTCCCACAAAATCCATGTCGAGTCCTTGACTCACTAGGGAAGCGTGCACACACTAATTCAACATTTAAGGGCTCAGCTACCCCATGGCGGGAGCCATGCAGAATTAAGGTGGCGTATGACAAAGGAGTGCAGGCCAGATTTGATTGAAGGGACGCCTCATCCTGAAAGTCTAGGAGGCCTCTGATGGGAAAATGTTTAGGAGTATATATACTTTGTTTTTGATTTTTTTCAAAGGATCGATGGTAGAGCAAAGCTCCTGATTATAAAGTTTTAACATACACTCTAGTTCTTTGGTTATGCATCTGTATGTAAGATTTCTTCTTTAACGACAAACAGTTTTCTTACCCCATCTAGTTTTCATCTCATACCGAGGGAGTTCATGATTGACTGATTCACATGAATTATTGCAATTATGTTACGATAAAGGATTTATTGTTGCATTGTTGTATTCTCCGGTTTTTGCGTTTGAATATATGAAGATCTTGCATTTAGATGTTTTCTCCTACAGTCTGTTAGAAACCTGATGTTTATGAACGACCTTTGCAGTTCTCTTATACAAGTCTTCCCCCTACTCACCCTTACTACAACTCACTGTCTGAAGTTTATCTAAGACCTCACTTGCCCATGCATGCCTGGCCTAGTTTCGGAGTTAGAACAACATTGTTTTGAGTTAACTTCCATTCGATCACCCCTTTTTATAAACAAATCATGACATAAACTGATGGGCGTCAGGCTCTGCTCCTGCTGCAATCCAGGAGTGACTTATGACGCTAACATTTCTGGCACCGTTGCTGGTGATGAAGTTGAAAATTTTCTCCGAGATTGAATGACATTGAGCCTCTGATTCTGAAGGTGCATTAGGTATCAGAACCTTTGAAAATTGCTACTATGCACCTGGTGACTCCATCGTGACGACTCCACTGTGGCAAACCTGCCGTGTTAATTGTGGCTTTCAGAGGCAGACACACGCAGTCCCATCCACAACTACCTTTAGCTACAACTGAAACTGATCCGGAGGCGGTTCTCAGAAAAGGAAAGGCCTCTGAAGGAGAAGCTTTCACCGTCGAATCAGGTAATCTGCCATCTCCTTCTGTAGGAACTCCATTTTCTCATCCTCAGTTTCTTAGCAGACCTTTTTTCTGAAGTTTCCTGTTTCCTGAATTTCGGGAGTGTTCCTGTTGAGTTCTCCCCCCTGGTCTGGGATTGGAGGAAGAAACCCTTGTCACTCCCCTCTCCCCTGAAGCTGTACCTTGGCGTAGACCCAGGACCACAGAAGATTTCCCCACTCCTAGCTTTACCACTCCTCCTCTTGTTACTGTTGTCACTTCTGCACAAAGATAAGCATCTGCTGGCTTAAGCCCATTAGCCTTCTCCCTAAATCCCCTGTTGTTTCCCATTCCACTTAGGAGCTCATCTCTAGTATCCCCTTTTCGGGCTCCTTCTCCTCCGAGTTCTTCTCCACATAATATCCCTATGGCAGGAGCAAATCCCCCTATGACCAGAATGGAGGCTATTATAGTTGCTAGGTATGCTCCCCTTGAGCTACCCTAGCCTCTCAATGCCCTCCCAGCATATGGTTACCTCAAGCATCTGCCCAATTTTACAGGCGAGGGGGACATAACTGCAGAAGAACACCTAGAAGCCTTTTACAGTTTTACATATGATAATGTTATCATGCATGTAGACATGTGTATGAGGATTTTCGTCCATAGTCTTCAAGGTGAGGCTAGAAAATGGTTTAAGGCCCTGCCTCTTGGATCTATTGATGGGATCGAAGCTTTGGATAACGCCTTTTTGAGACAGTGGGGAGATAAAAAAGACTTCATGTATTACATGACAGAGTTTGGGTCTTTAAAGAGAAAAGAAGGAGAGTCTGTCTCTGACTTCTCCAAGAGATTCAATAAAATGTACAATAAAATCCCTACTGAGATAAAACCCTCCGAAGCCTCTACAAAGATCACTTATGCTAGTGCCTTTGATCCCGATTTCTGTCTTCTGTTGAGGGAAAGAAGAGCCACTACTCTGGCCCACATGCAGGATGCAGCCGTGGAGGTAGAATATAACATATTGGCCGTTGACCAACTCAGGAACACTGCTGATAGAAACACATCCAGGCAGAGGCCTGAATCTTCCCCATCCAGTTCCTCCCCCCTGCCCCTTCAGACAGATGAGACAACTAGAGTGCTAAAATCACTTTCTGCCAGGATGGAAAGGTGGGAATTAGAAGGGAAGCCCATCTACAGAAGTCCCCAAAATACAGATAGCAAGGGCTTCAGGAGGTCTAATAACAATGTGCCATAGGCTTTCCCAAGGGAACATAAGAGTAGAGATAGAGATGATCAGAGGATTCAAACCCCTCTCCAGAACAACCTAGTTTCTCATGAGGAAGAGGAGGGGGTGGATGAGCTCGACCCTGAGATCCACTGCATCGAGGACACTTCCCCATTTCCTCATTTGACTCAATCAGCATATGAAGAATCCCTTATCAACACTCAAATCAACGAGTTGAGTAGAGGGGAAAAAGCCAGCAACACTCCTAACAGATATAATCTCAGGTCAAGAAAGAAAGAAGGGAATTTTGATAGCCAGGATCAACCCCTCATAGCAGAAAGACCTACTAAGGCTGCAAAAACCACTACTAAAGAAAAGAAAACTTAGAATGCTTCGCCAGTAGCCAAGGAACCTGTCTCTGAGGTAAGGGAAGCTTCTAAGCCTATTCCCTCCTTCAATTTTGAGCATGAGATTCAGAAGATTAGAATCCCTGTACCCCTATCCGAACTAGTTAAAAATGCAGATTTCAAAAGGTCTCTCTCCAAGCTGCTACGATCTGAGCCCCCCCAGCCTTCCACTGACTCAATAAATCTCCAAGATGAAAAGCCAACAGTTGTCCTAGGGCCCATGGTAGAAGATAGAGATGATTCATCCCCCCCTTTCTACACATCTCTGAACATACATGATAAAGTGCTGCATAATTGCCTCATGGATTCAGGGGCTTCCCATAACCTTATGCCCAAAATAGTAATGGAAGAATTGGGACTGGAGGTGACAAAAACTTATCATGATTTGTACTCTTTCGATTCAAGGAGAGTGCAGTGTCTAGGAGTCATCAAAGACCTGGTGGTTTCTCTGTTTCATCTGCCCATGAAGAGTGTGGTCATGGATATTGTGGTAGCTGATGTCCCCCCCAAATTTGGCATGCTGCTATCGAGATCTTGGATTAAAAAGCTTGGAGGAACATTACAAATGGATCTCACATACGCCACCATTCCAGTCTTCGAAGGGGAACAAAGGAGGTTATATAGGGAAGCTCAGCTGGCCTACATTGTTAGTGACGAAGCAAACCCCACCAACCATCCTATCTTCGCACTTGACACTGATCTGGGGTCTAGTTTATTGCAGCTCACTGATGCTCCTGAAGACCCTTTCCAAGTCAGAAAGCAACCCAGTCTTGATTATTCGATTCCCCCTCCAACCATCTCCATTTGGAATATATTTTTCGACAGAGCTTCTTCTAGAGAAGGCGCTGGCGCCAGAATAGTTTTTATATCACCTTCTCAAGAGACCATATCTCTGTCATACAAGCTGGAATTTGAAACCACCAAAATGTGGTAGAGTATGAAGTTCTTGTTCTGGGTATGAGGGCTGCAAAGGAAATGGGAATTAAAGAGATAACAATATTTGGAGATGCTGAGTTGATTATCCAGCAAGTCAGAAATGCTTATCGTGCTAATAATCCCCACCTCAGAAATTACAGAAATGAGGTATGGGACCTGATTGATAATTTCTTCTTGGCTTTTAACATTTCTTTCATTTTGAGGGGGGAAAATACTTCAGCCGATTCTCTAGCTGTCTCAGCTAGTTTGCTCAAAGTTCCTCTACCGCCTATGGTCAAGTACGACGTTGAAATAAAATATAGGCCCTCTGTACCGGAGAATGTCAAGCATTGGAAGGTATTTGAAGATGATCTGGAAATCAAAAAATTTCTCCAATCTGTTGATGAATTTTCTGCATTGCACATTGATCAGGATCCCAACCTGGAAGGTGAACCTCACCCTGAGGTGTTTTTAAATGAAATTGCTAATCACTAGATTATTCAGCTGCCTAGCAATCACATTCCCAGGGGACTAGTCCCTTTAGAAAGATTGTTCGATGGGAATGATGTGGTAGTAAAGGGTAATATTTTAAATGAAGGTGCCGACATAGCTGAGTGTAACATTGGCACACATGAGGAGCCCAAGTTTGTCAAATTATCAAGCAGCCTAACCAATGAATAGAGGGAAAAATATACTGAGTTATTAAAGGAATTCATTGATGTGTTTGCGTGGACCTATGAAGACCTCAAGACTTATGACACATCTATCATTGAGCACAAGATCCCACTGAAAGAAGAGGCTAGGCCATTCAGACAGAAGCTGAGACAGATAAATCCCATGTTGTTGCCCATCATGGAGAGAGAAGTGAAGAAGTTGTTAGAGGCCCAAATCATTGTCCCCTTGAGATATTCTAAATGGGTGGCCAATTTGGTCCCGGTGAGGAAGAAAAGTGGAGAAATCAGGCTTTGTGTCGATTTCAGGAACCTGAACAGGAGCTCAAAGAAAGACAACTACCCCTTACCCAACATGGAGAAAATACTGCAGAGGGTAACTGGTGCATCTAGGATATCCATGGTTGATGGCTTTTCTGGCTATAATCAGATATCAGTCATGCCTGAGGACAGAGAAAAAATGGCCTTCACCACTCCTTGGGGCACATTCATGTATGCCAAAATGCCTTTTGGATTGATGAATGCAGGAGCAACATTTCAGCGAGCCATGGACATAGACTTCATTGGAGAAAAAGATAAGTTTGTGGTGATCTATCTGGATGACATAACAGTCTTCTCCAGGTCTGACAGAGAGCGCTACTGTCATTTGAGATTTTATTTTTGAAGTGTTAGAGGTTCGGCCTATCCTTAAACCCCAAGAAATCTTTGTTTGCTATGAAGGAGGGGAAGCTTCTAGGCCATATAGTATCAGCAGAGGGAGTAAGAATTGACCCCAGTAGGGTAGAGGCAATTCAGACCCTGTCACTTCCCAGATCTAAGAAGGAAGTTCAGGCCTTTTTGGGGATTAATTTTTTGAGGAGATTCGTCTCAAATTTTGCTGAGCTGGTGAAGCACATCACAACCATGCTCAAGAAAGGG
>JASDQU010790131.1:19755-34698 GCA_032191745.1 Picea mariana | reverse complement strand
GATCACTAAAACCACAAGGGAATTTACTAAATGCAATGAAGTACATATACTCTTCAAAATTGAAGAAACCGATTTCTTTTTTCATTTGCAGCAAGAAAGAAACAACAAAATTAGCCAGTTTCTCGTCATTTTCGGTTCTAGATGGAAGGACAAGCCCCCTAATCGGCCATTTCAAAGCACACAATGATTTCTTTCCCATATTGGCATCGAAATTGGAGTGGCTTTGATTTCCAAATATCTTCCTATAATTGCACATTCAAGTGGATGCGATGTCAAAGTTGGAATCGATTGCAATAGTTGTGGCTTCAACTGTTGAACATTATTAATTTCATGGTTTCCCAAGTAAATCATTTTCTAAAAGTTACTTCAAGGGTTAGCTTAAGCAGACTTGAGCCAGATGTGATATGTCTCCTCCAGTCATCAGTTAAGGAGGTCATGGAATCCCCTTAGGGTGAGGCTTTGTAATCAGGTCGACCATCTGTTTACCTGTTTACCATACATGGATAATGGGAAAGTACTCAGGGTTTTTTGCGAGGATTTCCAGTATCACCAAATTTCCATCATTATATGAGAGTCCATTCTCATCATTCTCTGAGAGTATAGTATCACCATATTCCCATTGCCAAAAATGGGAAAAAACTTAGAACATTTAGACTACACCATTTTTGAATGATGAGTATGTTTTATCATAAATAAAGTAATCTTGTAGTAAAATGATTTTTGTTTTCACCTCAAGTTTCAAAAGGGTTAGATAATTTTTTCAGGGATTTTGATAATTAGAAGAAATTTTATTACAAAATTAGAGAGCTCCGTATTGTCTCCTTTGAGTTTGGATTCTTTGGAGCACCAAGAAGTTTCAAGTTTAAGTCCTAGTGTTGGGAGATATGTTTCTTGATGTGTCTTTGTTTAGCAAGGTAGCCAGTTTCCAACATAGGAGGACCCTAGATTCATTGGAAGGTATTATTGCTAGTGGGGAAAATCCCCCTATTACTATACTGGGTTGGAGTATAGGCAGAGCATTGATCTCCCTTAAAAGACAATCCTATTTCTAAACTACCCCAAACAATCTAACCTTAAAATATAAGAGAAGGAAAAGAGAGTGTACCTTAGGTCCTTTCAGTTGATGTAGACCTCCTCTTCCTTTGTAGTTTCTTGGAATGATCGTCTCCTCCCAAAGATGATGTGCAAATAATTTAGAAAACAAATCTACAAGATATTTTATCTCTACTTATCAGTGTTAGGGTTCAGATACAAATGTGAATGCATTAATCAAATAAGCAAAAAAACACAATATTTGGGACATAAACATAATTCTTTTATTCAGATGTGAATATTACAATAGTTACAACCTTCTCGTTGGAAGATGCTACATGAACTTGGTCCAAGCTCCTCTTACTCCTGCTCCAAGTGCATCATTCCCATAATACCTCTCACGATCAACTGATTTTCTTGGAAAGTAAGGAAGGGATTGTATAGGGAGAGGGATGGAGGGGGAATACTGAGGCCGAATCTCAGAAAGGGATGCAAAGCTTGGGCTAAAAGGGGAAGGGATTTTGGTAGAGTTTATCTGTTCTAATTCTTGATTATGGAATGTGACCCTAAGACCTCCTTTTATATGACAAAAGGATAGTTATTCGGTTTGGGGACGGGATACAATGAGTGAATTGGTTGGGAAACTATCAATAGCCCGTAAACTCCGCCGAATTCCTTGCAACTTTTGGAGGTAAACGCAGGATGTTTAGTGTGAATCTAGAATATGTACATGGGCCTTATAGTATGCAGCTAGCATATGTACGTGGGAAATAGTGCAACAGGGCACATACATGCTCCCAAAAATGGTTTTTTAAAGAGAGATCCTCAGTATTAATTTGGAAAATTGTGCAAGTAGAAAGACCAATGCCATGTATGCATAGGTACAGAATTTTAGGGCTATAACATATGCCCCCTAATGTGTGAGGTGAGAAGAGAAACTGATGGCTGAAATACATTACAATATCTTTACCAGTGGGAAGGCACAGAGTTGAGTGGGCCCGAGACCAGAGTTCCAGAGGTCACTATCTGAAAAACAATAATAATCTCTCTAAGGTGGGCATACCCATCCTCATGATGAACTAATCATGGTTTCCAATCAAGTAAACTGCAAATCCATGTCATAGAAATGTCTATATAAAGTTTAGCCACGAGAAATACACAATGGATCTACATCTCAAAATCACTCGATGATATTCAAATACAATATAATATGCATCTTCAAGAAACATCAATGCCTGTGGCTAGAGATGAGGAATTCATAGCTATAGAAACAAATTCAAGATCTTCAAAAACTCAGGTAGGAGTACAATAAGAGTGTAATAATCACTACTTTAAGGTCTTCGACATACCATCGGGGAAAGATCGAAGGACCTCGATCATCAGTCACAAAACTTCATTGATTTTGAATTTGGACTTGATTGGACTCATGGGATGGATGACTTATGAAAGCCAAGAGACAAACTGCAAAATGGCCGACTCAGGTTGGATAAAACTTCCCTTGGAAAAAATCGTGAAAGATGATCAGACTCAGGGAACGTAACATTGACATAAGTATGTGATGTAGGAGGCACAAAAAACTCTCCATATGTTTTGAAGAGTAACCAAACAGAGGAGGAAACAACTCTATGTAGGGAGAACAAATTCCTAAGGTCATACTAGATCCCAATGCTTGGTGAACAAAGAAAATGATGTGCTTTGTCCAAGGGTGACTACCTTTCTTACGAAAAAAGAATTGATATATCACGTCCCCTCTTTTTGGAATATTTTATTTTTTTGTCTTTTTCCAATTTTTAACGAGCTTGAAAAGGAATAAAAGAATGCTACATTACAGAGGAGGAACGAGCGTCATGACAAAGCAAACTGGTTCCAAGCACATGGAACATACTGATGTTCAAGGAAAGGATACATGTGAAGGATAAGGACACTCGGGTAAAATTCCTCCATGGGTTTGTTGAGCACTCAACACACCCTAAAAATCCTATGTCAATTTTTCACTTTTCTGGTACCACTTGATCTTTGCACTGTCTGATTTGACTTCAGCTTGAGAAATGTTTTGTCTTTTCTTGTTATCTTGAATCTCATTAGCTATTCAAGTTTGCTCGGATTTATGAAACCCCATGACTTAAAAGGGATTAACACCTAAATAAAGAATCAAAAGCCAAAACACTTCACCTGACACACTCAAATTCGACATCGAAAGGAATTGAAAGAAGGAAAAGAGCCACTCGATGTTACACATCAAAATTACTCACTTCAACAGTGTCGCAAGTGTCATCATTACAAGTGTTGTAAGTGTCACATCTTGTCTGCAAGTGTCACATCTTGACCAGAAGTGTCGCAAGTGTTGCAAACATCATACTGCCATCTTGCCTATGTCATGCCTCTAACGACATCACAGGAACACTTAAGACACCCTCAAAGAATGGTTTTAGGAAGAGAAATAATTTGATGAAGAGTACAAAGCATTTTCCATGAATAAAACCACTCAAAAAATATTTTTGGAAGAAAAGACTCTGCTACCCACTGTCAGGGAGCGTCAACACCCCCTAGACTTCTTTGGGGGAGCGTTGAAATGCTCTGTGCACCCTTTTTGGGGAGTGCTACCCTTTCTAGGTGAATTTTGGTTTGTTGAGATAAATAAAGGAATAATCCTCTCAATCGCTGAAGTTGGTTGGATTTGAATCTGAAGTCAAGGCATGATCTTAGCGAAGATCCACAACTGAAGGAGACGAATCCTCAACTTATCCCAAAGATCTCTCAAGTGGTTAGGTCTCTCCAAGATTATATAAGGAGGCTTTCTCATGGTGAAAGGTACATACATGATGGAGATTGAGAGATACCAAACTTATGATCTCATGAGTGGTATTGATATAGAGACATGATTGTGAAGCATCAAACTTATGATATCATAAGGGATATATCATTGAAGCATCAACATTCTGTGTGCATTATTTGAGCAAGGGTCTGGACAAAGGGAGCTTGGTGAAGCTTCTGCACTACATCCATGACTGTAAGCACCACTTTGTTCTCATTAATATAAATCTATGCTTGGTCTGTTTCCTTTAAAGTTTACATACATTTCATGAATTTGTCTCTAGTAGATAGATCTGTTTTTCAGCTAATCTTAGTAGAATAGGAAGTTTGTTGTATCTTTGTTTGTTCTACAGGACTTATTGAGGAGCTTAGGATTGAAGCTCAACCTGGACTGTGCAAGGAAAAACTCCATTAAAAAGGTACACTTTTCTTCTTCCTCTTCATACATTATCTTAACTATATCTAAAAGGAATGTCAGTGTCCATAATAACATTTTCTATCTTGGTCATAAGGGTCTAGTATCCAAGATTGAATCCACTTGTCCGCAAGGGGATTTCTCTGTAACACTCGGGAAACCTCAGTCACCGAGAAATGATCTCCATAGGCATTGACAAAAAGGAATTTTTTTGTTTGTGCCAAAGTTTTGCATAAGGATATCTCCGATAGGCGATTCCTCTTCGACATCGATAAAAGACGAGAGGAATAGACGTTAACAAAGAAAGAAAAGATATTGCCGATCACCGACACCTGATGTGCTTATCGAAATCAAGGAAGACCTAAAAGGATCTCAATGAACATTCTGACCACGCTAAAGAGTTGTCCTGATCACCGATCCCCAATGTGTTTTGGCATCAAGACTTCTTCAAGGAAGCTAATCCATAGAAAAACACGTGATAGGTTTATCACCGATCACTGACCCTGTATTCCTCTTCGGCATCGACAAGACAAGGTTTTTTTTAGAACACACAAATTAAGGAAATTCTTGACTCTGATTAATACATGCGAATTAGGTCACCGGTCTTCATCACCACGTGTCTTTTCTAGATTGGAGAACCGTACGAGCTAGTTTTACCCCAAGTCATTCGTGGTTCCCTAGGTCCAAGTCACACCTCCGAGTCAGATTTTCCACGACAACATTTGTACGATGATATTGATCAATGTCAGACCTCTTGCAAGGGATATCGATGAAAACATTCATAGTGCATCCCTAATCCTTGATCCACCCATTGAGAAAGTGACACGATGGGACATTTTAGCATTAGATAAGATTAGATTTTGAGAATTTAAGGGGCTAATTAATACCAAATATCACAATGGTTTCTACCTCGTGCGCCAATCAAAGAATCCATTTGAAATCACCGATAGACCGCATCACCCCCCGCGCCTTCACCGTCAACCCATGATGAATTTAAGTTGCAGAGATTCGACGAAAGATTTGTTTAAATTTCACTCATCACCTGAATTTAATGGCCGATGCGACACAATAAGTTCTTCACTAGTTTAAATTCTCCTGATTTGTTGTAAACAAAATCATTCTGTGCACAAGGATATTCAGAGCATCCAAAGAAGCAAGGAAAGTTATTTGAAAGCCGCAAAGATCCCCTGAGTATCAAATAACCAGGTCTAGCAAGCTTTACAGGTATGTATCCAAGTCTATGGATTTTAAATGGTTATAGTTCATATATTTTAATATGGTTTTGTTCTTTACACAGTCTTTGAAGGTTTATTTTGAGTTGCAGGAATGATTCCGCCAAGAAATTTGACCATCAGATGATCACTGAGGGAACTAAAGATGAAAGAACCAGAGATAGGAGAGGGCTCCTCTCCAGGGGTTGCAAAAAAATTGGAATACACGTCGAGACCGGAGCCTGTCATTAAAACATCGACGAAGAAGGCTTTCATCCAACCTTCATCCTTTGGAGATACAGAAGAAAGAATAGGATCCAGATGGCACTCCTACATTGGGGAGAACTCTTTAACAATATCAGCCAAGAGGAATACCCAAAATATGTACCACACAGTGACCTAGATGTTAGAGTGCTCGATGATGAAGTGTTCCCAAACATCCGACATTCATACCTGCATATGGTGGCGAGCATAACTCCTATTTTCCCTTGTATTGAATTCCTGAAGTGGCTCATCAACCACACAGAAACACATAAGTGTTTTATCAACAATGAAAATGGTGATTGTGTCGGAGTGTTCTTACTGGTGGAAGTCCAGAAGTATTACAAGCTTAGGGACCCTGAGGAGTGACTAAAAACAGATTTTGTCATGAAGTTCTACGAGTGCCACGACACCAGCTGGGTGATGGCCTCATGGTGGAGGGAGGACAAGAAATACACCAACTTGAGCATGGGATGGTACTCAAYGAAAAATTTAAGGGATCCATACATTTATTTAATGGCTCTCATCTGCTGATTATATGGAGAGAAGGACTGCTCCAGATTTTTAGAGGCATGGATGCCCTTATCTTACATAGTGGCTATCTCCAGRAGAATTTTTAACTGGGGAGCCATAATTTCTAAACAATTGAGCATATGTATACAAYAGGCTCAGACGCCAAAAGAGGGAGAAATACCAGTTTTCTACATGGCTTCATACTTGCTTGATGTCACATGTGCCAGAAACATTTTCTCTTGCATGAATATGAGCTGGCATGTTGCAGAGCTCTCGATCCATGTCTATTTCAACATCCTATGGGATAACATGTATAAAAATTCTTACTCCCTCATCTATGATGAATTCATCTCACRAATTTATTTCATTATTTTTAAGAAAGAATGCTCRAGGGTATCGGCTGGGGCCAAAAAAATGATATCAAAGGCAGGCCACTGGTACTTGGACAAGTGCAAAACCTACATCAAGGTGTTCAGGGATACTAGAGAACCACATCTCTTACTATTTCATGTCCCAGACCAGATCACAATAGGATAAATATGCTACCAAACCATCATGCAAGGCTACAACACCACCCTATTCAAGGACAAGAAGCGAGCGTTCATTCCCTATGGTTTCCATGTAGGTTTCTACTTGTTTAAAGAAACAACTCAACCGAAACAAGAAGGGATGAGACAACTCGATTTCAGGTTCCAAACAGGCTGGTTTTGAAAGCATGATCCAAAGGGATTGGTATTGCAACATGCCTCACAAGTTCCATATTACTGGCCATACACCCATGACAAATTTGAAGATGAAGTCTTCACAAAAGATGCCCAGGACTGGGAAAAGGTGGTAGAAAGAATGGCTGACCCCAAAATGACCAGGTTTAGGGACATGAGCCTGAATGAACAAGCGGTGACCATAGAGAAATTAGCTCAAGAATCTCTCATATCTAGGGAAGAAATCAGAGCAGCCAAAGCAACATAAGTTCCCCTGGTGGCCCCGATGCAGGATAGAGGTTTCCCTGTGACATAAGATGCATGGGAAAAGGGATTTCTCATGATATAATAGGTGCAACGTGTAATTAATCAACTGTAAGATGACCCAGAACTCATAGGAATGATAGGGGCCCCTGTCGACAACCCATATGAAAGTCAGGTAGGCTTAAGCGGCCCTGAACTAATAGAAATTGATGAAATTACCGGGTTAGACAACCCTGAAATCACAATGCCATAGGCTGGATCACCGGGGGATGTTTCAGCTCAGACAGAGACAGTCGAAACATTAGCGAGAGAAAGTGCACCAAACCCCCTTCGAGAATTGATAAACATCTATGATGATGAAGAAATCTTGGAGGTATCCCTGGTGACTCCTGTACAGATCATAGAGGAAAAGGAGTCAAAGAAGGCATCTTTCCTAGCTCCCGATGCTCAAATTTGGATCCCTTCACACAATGACCAGGAGGTCAAAAGTGTCTTAGACATTGAACCACTCAATGTACTAGGAACTCAAAAGGACATTCCGATAGATGAGCCATGATCGAGCGAAAAAAAGGAGGAAGCTCCACATCAGGAAATCAACGTCTCAACAGTCGATTATCAAGTAAGTACCAAGCCTACCCCCGAAGGATCAATTTCAATCGATACTCAACCTCTCGATGAGAAGCAATTAAAATTCAGACCTTTGGAACACATGGAGGAAGTTCAAGAACCTAGTATTGAACAAATATATACCGTCAGGAGCCTGGGAAATATGCTCACTTGGGGAGATCAACAAATCCCGGAACCCATGGATGAAGTCGCCAAAATAAATGCCATTGCTTAGGATCAAAAAAGGAAAGCTATCGTGCAGAGAACCACCAAGAAGAAGAGGATCACTCTAGATCACTCCATCCTCATGACCATGAAGGAAAATATGATCAACATAGAGCATTCCAAGACATCCGAACTTATTGGTGTAGGGATGAAAATCATAGATGCCACCCTGGATAGAGTGAAAAGGGATGAAAAGGAGTTAGCTTCTTCTATGAAAGAAGTGGAACATTTGTGCCACTTGGTGAAATATTACTAGGACACCACGCATGCCACGGTGTTCCTAAGGAGAAAATTCAAGTAGGCCTACAAAAATTTTACAAATGAACAACACCTATTCAATGCAAGGATATCCGAGCTTCAAGAAGACACTCTCATGGTACTGGCAATGTGCAAGGATATGGAGAGGTGGTAGGAGAAAGTGCACCAATACATGGAAAGGATCGACTATATCAACGTGGTGCAATAGGGCTGATATGCTGAAGAGCATGACATCCGAGTGCTAAGAGAAAGTAGCATCGACCGCATAAGAAAATCAACCAAATATTGGGTTAAAATGGCTCAGGAACATCATCGGTAAATCCAAGAAAAATGAGCCAAGTGCGAGAAAAGTTGGACCAAGATCAACCAGTTAATGAGAGACATTGGCCTCTCTGAATTCGACACACTCGATGACTTTGTCGACTTGTGCGACATAGTCAAATCGCATGTCAAACAAGATTCATCATGGGCTGAGGAAATATAAAAGGTGGAAGACATGGCGCAAGGACAGGTGCAATAGTTCATGGAGCACCTGATCAAAGATCGAGCCATGTTGCAACAATTAAGTGCCAAAATAGTTAAGTATCAGACAGAGGTAGTAGAGATAAGAGAGATTCTTTCGGCCCCAATGGAACAACATAGATTCCTGTATGCTAACACATGTGAGGATATCTTCATCAAGTGGTCGGAATAGGAGAAGAGTCATCAACTCAAATGAGATCATTTGATGACTCTTTGAAGATTGATAGAAGAAAGTGCCATTTGGCGAGTTTTGTTTTACTTAGCTACACCTTAATAGTTATTTTTAGTTAGTAGTATGTTATAAATAGGAGGATTGACCTGTTAGTAAGAGGTCGATGGTTGTTGCAAATACCCTCATTTTGGATTTTGTAAAGAACTATTTCAGAGCTGCCTTAATTGAGAAGTCCTGTTTAGGACCAAAGACAAGTTTGTGTTTTTCATAAAAAATGTGTATGATTGAATGTGGAGACGAATTATTTCTGATTTCATCTCATGAATGAATGCCGTAACGAGTAAGAGATTCTAAATCTATTGATAAGTTGTCTGATTCAAAGTTTTACAGTTCTTGTCTTTAATGATGAAAATTAAATCGTTGTGTTATTATGTGATTCATGATTAGAGTTAAGAGAATTATTTTTCTTGCCATATTTTATTGCATATTTGTTTTCTTATGATAATCGCACCTCAGTCAATAATTGGAACAACAACAGGTTAATGTATTATTACTAGGCTTGTGGTAGAGAATTTTTGTCTGCATGCTAGAGTGAAAGGGTTATCCCAAGCTCAAACTTCTCCAGTAGTTAAGATTTTTCCCTCTTTGTTACCTAGTTGGTTTATACCAGCTTTTATCTTGTATCGGTTCCACCTATAAGAGAAAAATAAAAAAAGAGAACGTTCGAACTGAAGGAGAATCCTTCACAAGAAAAAGTAAATCCCATTGATTAATTGGACGTATCGCAATATCTAGAGAACCATTCCACCATTAAATGCTGCAGAGTCTAATTGGGCCTCGGTGGCGGGTTTGGTTCTTGCTGTTGAGTTAAAGGGATTTAGGACCCCTCAAAAGGGTCAAGGTGTCAAATCACAAAGGAAAAAAAAGCTGCAAGGATTGCATATATGGAATGATTTAAAGGTTCAATTGAGAGAAACATGGAGCCGACATTAGGCCAAAGACACAAAGATGAGACCCACAATGTGATTAAATGCGACACAACAAGACTCCTTCCATGTGAATTTTTACGAGCCTAGGGAAGGTAAGCTCAATGGTTTTTTCATGTTTAGAGAGTCTGAAAAAATGCTAAAAGAAGACTCCAGGGAGTTCCTTTTTCACAATTAGTCTAGTCAGTTCGAAAAAGGGTTAAACTTATACCAAAAATATGTCTCTTCAATACCATTTTAACGAGTGTGATTGAGACAAGATCACTCGATGATCTTTTCAATTTTAAGAAATATGAAAAGAGCTTAACTATGGACTTACAACCTTTTTCTAGGTTTAGTCTCCTTAGCCCGAAAAAGTATAAAATACAATCGAGGAGAAGTCTCCCGAGGCTTRCCTTTTTCTGGAATAATCTATTTGTTGGAAAAAGGGTTAAACTCATGCCAAATAAATGTTCTTTCTGGACCAATTAACGAGTGTGAAAGGAACAAGGTCACTCGACGATATTTTCATATTTAGGGATTCTGAAAAGAGCTCAAATATGGGCTCTGAGGGGGTTCATTTTTCATAAGTAATATCCAAGGCCTGAAAAAGAGATAAACTAAAAACAAGGAGAATGTTCCTTTTTCGAAAATTTAGTTCCTCAGGCCCGAAAAAGGGTTAAACTTACACCTGAGAATACTCTCCTAGAGAAACGAAGTTCCTAGGGCATACCTTTATTCGTAAAATTAGCCATCCAGAATGAAAAAGGGGTAAACTACCGCCAGACAGATGCACCATCAAATTTGAGTTTGGTGAACATGAAGGAAAACAAGATCGCTCAACAATATTTTCAATTTTTGAGAGTCTTAAAAGGGCTTAAAGAAGACTCCAGGGGGGCTTCTTTTCTCAAGTAATCCATACAAGATCGAAAAGAATAAATAAAGTCTTGTTGGATGTTTCTTTCAAAGTTTAAGCGATCTTGAAAGACAACAAACCATGCTCTTAGGGAGTCCCGTGGGAAAGGCCAAGAATGATGACTAGGAAGAAGAATGAGGCCTCATTGCAAATTTATGAAGGGACTAAGAGGACTCTCATGCCTATGAAGTAATTCAACATGGGCACCAAATGGAAAACAAAGCTCTAACTAGGATGCCCATGGAAGGAAGGCTTTACCACATAAAGTACAACACAGTTATCAACAAGGAAGGATAGTGTCAAATTTAGTGGGGTCGATCCTAAGGCCAAAAGAACCAGGAAATGGATAATGAAAAAATGCAAGTAGGGAAAAACCTAATCTATATGCCAGTATCAAGGTCAATACCTGTCAGAACGGATCAACACGATGAACACAATTCAAAGAAAATGTCTCCAAGATCCTACATATAAGGCCAATAACACTCATCTAGAAGTTAATAGATCCAATATAGATAGAAAATTCAGAAAATAAGAGATGTTACTAAGTACAAAACTTGAAAACAAAAAACATGGAGTATACATTATGGTACAAAGAACCACACAACCTTACGAATCACGCATAGTAYTGGTTTAGGTAGAGCCCGTTGCTAGGCTCTAACCAAGAGTCTCTTCGATAGTCAACATGGAAAGTCTCCCAAAAGGGAAGAAAACACAAACCACAGTGTAAGTCTTCCCATAGTATAGAAACCGTAGTCATGGCTTGAAGGATAGCCTCATTCGAAGGAAATTCAATATTTGAGAAATCACGTGAATGAGGAGGGTTGAAAGTCCCAATGGGTGAAGCAAACTGACCATATTCCATATGATGATGGAGGTTCTAGTGAGGAATGCTAGAGTCTATCAATGAATAATCACAAGCACAAGAGTTTGAGAATCTAAAAATAGTGGGATCAGACTCAAAAGGAAACTCAAGACCACTCATAACAAGAGGGGAAAGAAAAGGCTCCCATTCCCCCATTGYATAACATAATTGATCAATTGTCGAGACCATGTCTCAAGAAGGAAAACATGATTGCACAGATTCCTTATCAGAAGTAATTGAACATCAAGGATAAGACCACACATAGTAACCTGTGACGAGGTAGAGTCTACATGAACACAAGGAACATATAAAGGGACATCCTAAACTAATGTTGAATTAGGATGGTGATTATCATATGCAAACTGGTCGATAGTGGCAATGATTCCATTGTGAGGGAAATGCATCACCCGAAAGAGCGTAAAAACCACAAGGTTTATATCATATACATAATCATGCCCGAGAAGCATATTGAAATCTAACGAGACTTGCACCACTATAACATCTAAAAGGACAATATTACCACTTAATGAGATAGGAAACTGAGGAAGAATCCCCAAATATTTACTAGGATGTCTATCAAAATCCAACAACTCATGCGAAGCAGTCGCAAGCTCGGGAGAACCCAAATCTTGCCAAGCTGAGGAGGATAAAATACTTGTGGAGGCTCCTTCATCTACAATACATTAGTAATTTTTTTTTGAATTAAATTCAACCCTTATTTGAARAGGTGCAGAAGAAGGAAGGTGAGGCTCAACAAGGTCATTCCAATCAAAGGAAACCATCTTAGGACTTGGAGGGGGTGTGCTTGAAGTGAGCGGAATTCCCCCTTGTTCTGAAAGCAGTGAACTAGAAATGCTAAAAACAAAGTTAGTAKACACATCACTCCCCAAGAGAAGAGTGGGATCAACTGAATATTGCATCAGAGTGACCACTTTAGTGGACTTGAGACTCTCCAAGAGAAGAGTGGGATCAACTGAATATTGCATCGGCATGACCACTTTGGTAGACTCAACACTCTCCAAAAGAAGAGTGAGATCAATGRAAGATTGCATTGAAACAACCACTTCCTCAAACACTAGCTGAATAAGCTGTGARACAACATGGTCTAAAGGCACATCACCCCCCCCAAAAGGAGTGGGATTGACCGAAGATTGCATCAGAACAAYCACTTTCTCAACCACTAGTTGAATAGGCTGCGAAGAAACCTCATAACACTTAGAATCAAAAGAGATTGCAGATAGGGACCACAATCTTCATGCCTCTGAAAGGTCAGGGAATAAATGAGTAACATGATCTCCCTTTCAAATCTTACAAGGGAACTTAGGCTTATGTCCTATCCGTCTAGGTTTCTCAATAGAATCAATGCCCCCAACATGACTAGCAATGGCTGGGTGCATATCACTCGTATGACTCGGATTGATGAGACTTGTGCCCCATCATGACTATCAGTGGTTGGTTACACATCTCCAACATGACTTGCAGAGGTTGGTGATTGGTTTATAACATGACTCGCAGAGGCTACAAACCTATTGCCAGTATGACTAGCAGTGACTGGAATTTTCCCCCCAGCATGACTTGTAGAGGCTGGGTGCTTTTCTTCAACATGAATTGCAGAGGTTGATGACCTATCTCCAACATGACTCGTAGAGGTTGGTGATTTATTCTTCCTATTCTTCCTCTTTCTATTTCATTTAGACTTACGGTTACTAATAGCTATACTTTTACTATAAAAGGCAAAAAGATCAGGATAAGACTTTGTTGATGAAGGGACATAAACACGATGCCCATGACATAATGTGCTTAACTGAGAAGCATCAAGAGAATTTGGGACATTTGGAATGGTACCCAACCAAACCGGTAGTCCCACATTCAACCCAGGAATGTACAAAGTGGCCATCAAAGGGACACCAATGTTTTTGAAGAGAGGAAAAACACAAGAATCCTCTTGTGAAGGGGTTGCTTGGTTGGTATCGTCAGTAAATTTTTCCATGAAGATATTGTGCACAGTTTCTTCCCTTATAGGATCATTCAAGTCCGTAAAAGTACCACACACTAACTATGGCGAACCAGTGGTATAAAAAAACGTCTATAAAGAGGTGGCTCCACATTTCTAAGCAAAAGACCAGAATTTCCTCATGATGACCGATGGAGTGGGCGGTCTACCACCTTAGGTCAGAGACCCAAAGAAATGAATGAATTACTTGCAATGGAAAAATAGGGAGCCCAGAGCACACCACTAAGAATGAAAGACTAAAAAGATACAAACCAAACAAACTACCCTTCTGAATACTTCCGACCCAGGGAGATGAGGTGTTGAACGTTCGAAGCATTCACAAAGGAAAACAACTGGCCAGGGGAAACAATTACCCAGACCTCTGATTGATGGTCCCTTCAGGTGTCTCCCAGAGAGTACAGAGTCTACCTCAAGTACCACGATACACCCCTCACAATCATCTGTGTGTCAACCTATATAATGGAAACTAGGCCACCAACTTGTAATCACCAACCAAGGGGGTACAATCGATAGTCGGGCGAGTATATGGATAGGGTAACTAAGCCCGAATATCCTCCTGAGGCTTGAAACAAAACAGGGATAGAATCACTCTTAGAGTACCTTGGACAAATCCAAGTGTCTCAGAGGTCTGACACAAGTCGAGCCAGTAAGGCTACATGATTCACCCCCAATACACACTCTCCCAAATTCTTTGTCGGGATAAGGAGTGGATATCTTCGTCACCATCCGCCACACGACCTTGTGTTTGACTCCTGTGTGAGAGGAGCTTCCTAGATTGAGTAATTACAAAGTGGATTTCTCACACCTTAGCATAGAAACCTAAGTTAAGTTTTGGTTGGCCTTGGAGAGTTTACCTCTCCACACCTAATCCATAGCCCTAGCCTAAGCTATTGGTGAACCCTAGAAAAAGTGTTACTAATATATTTTAGATTAGCGCGTTCATTTTAAGGGATTTTCTTACTCAAGGAATGGAAGTGAAACTTATGTTGTTTGAGACTCTTGCAAAAGTTGAACTTATAAGAACACTGAAAATAAAAATTTAAACTAATACTTCAATTGAAAAGAGTTTCAAGGAAGAAAAAGCATGAACAATCCTTCAAATTTAAAAATGCAATCTTTTCTCCTTTCCATGCAAAATGCACAATGCAACTTTCGAGTGAAACAAAATAGCAAATGAAAGGATTTTCTTTCA
>JASDQU010790131.1:8575-19234 GCA_032191745.1 Picea mariana | reverse complement strand
GAAATTTTCAAAAAAAGAAAAAGTTTGGACAAAAAACTTGGGTAAGGGAAGCTGGTAGGCACCTGGAAGGTGACTAGAGACCCAACCTGACTCAGAACACTCAGAAAACTCAAAAAGAAAATGAAAATGAAATCTAATCATGATCTCCCACAATGACCCTAGAGAGAATCCCCACTGGAGTCGCCAATTCTGCTAACGGGGAAAATGCCCCTATTACTATATTGGGTCAGAGTATAGGAAAGTCATTGATCTCATTTAAAATAAAATTCTATTTCTAATCTACCCCAAAAAATCTGACCTTAAAATATAAGAGAAGGAAAAGAGAGTGTACCTTAGGTCCTTTCGGTTGATGTAGACCTCCTCTTCCTTTGCAGTTTCTTGGATTGTAGGTCTCCTCCCAAAGATGACCTGCAAACAATTTATAAAACAAAGCTACACGATATTCTATCTCTACTTATAGGTGTTAGGGTTCATATACAAATGTGAATGCATTAATCAAATAAGTACAAAAACACAATATTTGGGACATAAACAAAATTCTTTTATTAAGATGTGAAGATTACAATAGTTACAACATTCTCGTTGGCAGATGCTCTGTGAACCTGGTTTGGGATCCTCTTACTACTGCTCCAAGTGCATCATTTCCATAATACCTCTCACAATAAAATGATCTTCTTGGGAAGTAAGGAAGGGATTGTATAGGGAGAGGGATGGAGGGGGAATGCTGAGGCCAAATCTCATAAAGGGATACAAATCTTGGGCTAAAAGGGGAAGGGATTTTGACAGAGTTTCTCTATTCTAATGCATAATGATGGAATGTGACCCCAAGACCTCCTTTTATATGAAAAAAGGATAGTTATTTTGTTTGGGGATGGGCTACAACGGGTGAATTGGTTGGGAAACCCTCGATAGCCCGTAAACTCCATCGAATTCCTTGCAACTTTTTATTTTTTTCAACTTTTGGAGGTAAACACGTGTTTTTTAGTGTGCAACTAGCATATGTACGTGGGCTATCTAGTATGAAGCTAGAATATGTACATGGGAAGTAGTGCAACATGGCACGTACATGATCCAAAAAATGGTTTTTTAAAGAGAGATCCTCAATAGTAATTTGGGAAATTGTGCAAATAGAAAGACCAATGCCATGTATGCATTGGTAGGGAATTTTAGGGCTATAACAATTATCCCTAAGTGGAAACAAATGATTCAATGAGTGCAGAGAGGATTTAAACCAAAATAATTTCAAAGGTTGAATATATGATTAGGAAAACTAAAACAAACTCCCTACCAATTAAAACAAAAACTTATAGGCGGGGAGGATAACACTACGACCCAAACTCCAACCAAAATAATTGTATAGAGAGGATAACACTCCATCCCACAAATACTTAAACTAAACCTAATTAATAAGTGATAAGTAAACCTTAATATCGATAAAATATGGATTTATCACCTTTTCTTTAATTTTCAAAAAATACCAGACTCCAACCAAAACAAACCATCTTAAACCTTTTCTTAAAATTCCCAAGATTTGTGTTCAAAACATTACTGTAATTTTTTAAAAATTAATATTTATGTAATGTTAATATAGAAATAAATAATGTACAAAATCCCTATAGATCTATGAAACCTATCTCTTTATCATCGTAGTTTTGCTTCAATGTGAGAAGTGGTTAAATTTCACTAGTTTTATTTTAATTGTATTGAGATGCTTAATTTACCACTCTCTACAAAAGATGTATCAACTAAAATGAAGTATAATTTGAAATTTGATTTTTAAGATTAAAAATATATATAATAAATAAATTTAAAATGAAAAATGTTCACTTAAAATACATATATAAACAAATTAGTATAGATTTATTTTAGCTTTTAATTTATGAAGCAACAAGAAGGATCAAATCTTTTGAAACACAATACTTAACATGTTTTGATTTTTTTCAATTTCTTTATAGATTTTATGTTAAGATAGATCTACGCCACTTGTAGTTCCACTTCAATGTTGGGAGTTATATAACCAATACACACCACCTTGTTCCAAGGGTGGTCCAACTTGTAAGATCCCCAAATGGAGACCCTTAAAATTTTGTGATTCTGATTATGATATTTTGTCAAACAATATGCAGGTTTTGTCTTCTTGAGTTGCACTAGGGTTTAGTTTATTTTTCTTGCAGCAAGTAAATGGTTTAAAAGAAATACGTGACTTATAACAACAAGATACAAATAGGAATAAATCAAAAGAATAGCCACAATAACTCAGATCTGAATTTATTTATCAAATCATTGAACTTAGTATAATAGAAGAGCATATCTGGAATAGATACTAAAGAATGATATATGTGGATGACTAACACCTCCAAAATATAGTAGAAGAGAAATATATAGGTCCTTCCGAGCCTCCAACATATGCATGCAAATAATGGAAAGATCAATCTCTTTCCCTTCCTCAAATACGATGTCTCTCCCAGCTGAGTTGTGCCCTCACTTGCTGTAGCACACCCTAGTGATTCACAGGGGATGAATAAAGCTCTCAAACTCCATAATAATGTTGAATCCCTGAAGGATGTGAGATGACTATMTTCTATGATGAAATTCCTTGGTTGTAGCTGCAGATATGACCCTCAAAACTCTGAATTTCTATGACCAAGTGCACCCTCCTTCAGAAAACACACCCAACTATGAGAATAAATAAATATGAAGTGATAAACTCCCAAGGAATGGTGAGGAAGGTATCYCTAGGGATGGAAAAAACTCCTGTAACAAGATCTTCTCTAGATCCAATGTCCTCTATCCAAATAAAATTTGTTCTTCTTAGAAAATGTGCCCCACTTATGTAGAAATCCTCAAGAATGTGCCCCTGCTCCACAAATAACTATTGAAGTTGATTTGAACTGGATAGAATGGTGAGGGTGGAATATTTCACCACCTTGGCCAAGCTTGGACCAGGAAAGGAGGGATATTTCACCTCCATGCCGATCTCTAGGGTTTGTCTTGTCAAAAACCTCAAAACACTTAAGCTGTCAGAGCTCAAAGTGCAGATAGAAAAATGATCAAGAATGAGGAGTGAGGTGCCCTCTTCTTATTTTATACCCCTGCATTCTAATTTTTACTTAAATTATTTAATTGGATTCTAAGGTTTATTTATTTACTTTCTCATCATAGCCAATTAGATTTTATTTCCTTTTTAGCCAATGTCACTTTAATAATTTGACTTTAACACCTTAGTGACATAATTTGGTCCCTTAGCCCCCTTTTAGTGAGACTATAGCCTAGTGAGAACAACTAGGCTACTAAGTCCCCCCGATATTGGTCAAGTATAATGGGATCTTACAGTCTCCCCTACTTGAAATTGCTTTCCCACAAGCAATTTTGAATCAATTTGTTGCAAAACCTGTTCACTTTCCCAATAAGCATCTTCAATTGGCAGATTCTTCCATTTTATGAGATACTCCTTGATGCTCCTATTTCTCAACATTTTCTCTCTGACTTCCAAGACATACTCAGGGATTACAATCAACTGAACCTCCTCATGAAGTGGTGGTATCTCCTTTGCAATTGCTACTTGCCGGTCCAATGCCTTCTTCAAGCATGACACGTGGAATACATTGTGGATCTTGCTTCATGTTGGAAATTCAATTTCATATGCTACCTCCCCAACTCTTCCACTCACCCTGTATGGAACATAAACACGTGGCTTGAGTTTTTCCACACCATTCCTTTTGATGGATATCTTCCAATATGGTTGCAATCACAAATATACCAAGTACCTACCTCAAAAATGCGCTCCACCCTATTTTTGTTCGCATAGAGATTTTGTTGGTTCTAAGCTTTCTACAAGTAGTCCTTAAGATCCCTTAGAATTTCCTAACTCTCTTGGATCCAATCCCTGGCTTTGGGAAGCCTACTTTCTCAAAACTCAACCTCCATGAATATGAGTGAATCATAGCCATACAACGCTATCAAAGGTGTCATTCCAATGGACCTATGATGAGTAGTGTTGTAACAATACTCCCCTAAATGTAGCCATTTGATATAAGCCCTCTGTTTCCCTACCACATAATTTATGAGATACCCTTCCACCCATTTATTGATTATTTCTATTTTTCCATTCATTTGTGGGGGATAGCTTGTGTTAGGAGACAATTCAATGTCAACCAGTTTGAATAACTCATGCTAGAAAGTGCATATGGATTTGATGTCCTTGTCACTTACAATATTCTTGGGCAACCCATGTATCCTGAAGAATTCCTTGAAGAACATTTTTGCTACCTAATATGTGCTATACTCGATGGATATGGTAAAGAAATGTGCTTATTTAGTTAACCAATCCACAACTACAAAGATGGCGTCCTTGCCTTGCACCTTGGGAAAACCTGTGATGAAATGCATAGATATACTTTCCCATTTCTATGATGGAATAGGCAGTGGATGTAACAACCCTGTAGGATGAGTGTTCTCAAGATGTTTTTTTTGACAATTTGTGCACTCCCTATTGTAGTGCATTCCATCTTCTTTGAGGCCCTTCCATGTGAATCTTTCCTTAATCTTGCTATAAGTTTTGAGGAACCCCTGGTGCCCTGCTAATGGTTAGTCTTGAATTTCTCTTAACACCTTTTCCTTAAATTTGGGCTTTGGTACTATATAAATTCTCTCTTTATAGTATATGAGATCATATATGACCCGAAACCTCTCATCCTGAATTTTCCCCTCCATAAGCTCAGAAGCAAACCTATTTTTTGAATATTCTAATAGTAGATGCGATTTCCATTCACTTGAAATTTCTGATAAAGCATAAGCTGTAGGCCTTTGAGATAATGCATCTGCTACCATTATTCTTTTCTTTGACAAATTTGATGTCAAAATCATAGGCTTGGATTTTTCTTACCCACTTCTGTTTCCTTTCATTGAAGTCTTTTTGCTCCAAGAAGTATTTAAGGCTATTTTGATTTGTTTTGACTATAAAATTTTCTCCCATCAAGTACTGTCTAAACTTGGCTAGAGCATGGATTATGGCTAACATCTCTTTATCATATATGGTGTACAAAAACTTGGGCCCCATTATGTTTTTTCTCTCAAAGGAAATAAGATTCCTATTTTTCATAAGGACTACTCCAATTCCTTCTCTTGATGCATCACACTCTAGTATGAAGGGTTGAGAGAAATCTGGTAATGCTAGAACTGGGCACATGCTCATAAATTTCTTCATTTTGTTGAATTTTTTTTGAGATACTTCCATTCATTTTAACTCTCCCTTCCTAGTTATATCTGTCAAAGGCACACACAGTTGTGAGAACCCCTGAAAAAATCTCCTATAATAGGTGTAAATAGTAAGAAATCCACATAACTCTGTGATGTTCCTGGGTGTTGGCCAATCCAAAATGGTTTGCATATTTTCCTAGTGAACTTGTACCCCCTTTGGTCCAATGATATCTCCCAAATATAGTACCTCTATCATCCCAAACTCACATTTATACTCCTTGGAATAAAATGATTTCTCCTCCATGATGCTCAAAATCTGATCCATATGCTTGAGGTGATCCTCCCAGGTTTTGTTGTAGATTAGCAAATCATTGAAAAGAAAACTAAAATGTACTTCCTCAATTGCTTATTGAATATGTGGTTCATGGAAGATTGAAATGTAGCAGGAACATTAGTTATCCCAAAAGGAATAAATAAAAAATCATAGTGGCCATAATGACACCTGAAGGCCATTTTGTGGATATCTTGTTCCCTTACCCGAATCTGATGGTATCCAGAATGAAGATAAATATTTGAAAAATATATTGCACCATGGAGATCATCAAGAAACTCACCAATCCCGGGAATGTGATACCTGTTTTTTATTGTCTTTTTGTTGAGTTCCCTATAGTTAATGCACATCCTCATGGTGCCATCTTTCTTCTTAACCAACACAACCGAAGATGCAAATGGGCTTGAATTAGGCCTAATGTGACCCATATCCAATAATTATGTGATGGCCTTTTCAATTTAGTCTTTGAACCTCTTTGGGTTCTTGTATAGTGTGGTGATGACTAGTTTAGCTCCCTCTTCTAGCTCCCTAGTGTGTTCAAAGCCCCTATTTGGTGGTTTCCTTTGAGGAATTTTCCCAAACACCTTTTCATGCTTTCCCAGTATCCTCTGCATGCCCTTTGAATAGTGTTGGTGCCCTTCCTTAGCACTTTTCACCGAAACCAAACATCCTACTGCATAAGCCACATCCTCTCATATGAATATTTCCTCCATGCACTTTGCTGAGACCATCCTAGGTGCATTTTTTTCATTCCCTTCAAGGTCACCCTCTTTCCTTCTCCATAATTGAAGGACATCTCCAAGGATTTGTAATTGGTGGTAATAGAATCAAAAGTGGTAAGCCATTGAACCCCAAGTATGATATTAATGTCTGATAGGTCCATAAAATAGAATTCATGTGTCAAGTCATACCTACCTAAGGTGAGACTTATCCATGGAATGTACATGTCACATGGCATGGTGTTTCCTCTTGCTACCTCCACTAAGAACCCATCAAACTAAAAATTGAGAAGATGTCTCCTATTTACTAATGAAACATCAATAAAATTATGGGAATCCCCACCATCAATAAGTACTTTGACCCTTTGTTCTTGGAGGACCCCTCTTATCTTGAAAGTGATGAATTTTGGCACTCCGCTGATGGATGCTATAACAAACTTCTTAATCCTTGCATGCTTGCACATATTATATTCCTCTCCTTCCTCATGTGTGTGCTCCTCTTTTTCTTGGGTCATTTCCATGTTTTGAAGTTGTCCAACATCATCTTCCTCCTCACTATTTGAAAGGACTTCTATGTAGTGAATATTTTCCTTTCCCATGCATCTATGCCCTGAATCCCATGTTTTCTTACAAGTATAGCATAGTTTCTTCCTTCTCAACTCTCTTTTTGTATCTTCATCAAGTTTCCCTTTACCTTTTTCTACCACTCTTTGATATCTTCCTCTTGGAGCAAGTGGTGGTCTTGGAGTAAAATTGTTCTTTGAAGCTACTCCCTTAGTCTTCCAAATCACATCCTGTAGGGTAGTAGGCTTAAAATCCTTGACCCAACCATGCAATGGATCTATAAGCCCCTCAGAAAAGAGCATCATCAATATAGACTCTAACACATCTGGAACCATTACTAATAGGATTTGAAACTCCTCTATGAATGCTTCAACCGATCCTATCTATCTGAGTTGTGTGAGCTCATGGAATTGAAGTTTTGGATCACCTTGATCAAACCTATCCATTATTCTCTGCGTGAAATATGCATATGAGTTAATGTGTGCATGCCCCAAAGTCGTCATCCCATGGTACCACTACTCATGGGCCTTGAATTCCAAGTACAAGGTCTCAAATTTTATGGCATCCAACTCCATCAAGGGGTTTAGCTATACATAAGCATCCAATTTCGGTACCCATGCCTTTGTAGAATACTTGGCTACTCCATCAAAGGGGGGAATCTCCATTTTTCCTACTTTGCACCCCAGATCATTGTTACCCCTGTGAAATTCCCTAGTCCTACCTCTATATTTGATTCCATAATACTCTGCCAATGAAAATTGCCTCTTGAATCCTACACTCAAGGATACATACTCCCTCTCATACTCCTCAAAGTTTTCTTCTACCTCCATACATCCTGGGATGTCATCCTCCTGTTGTTGTGTGTCTAGGAAACTAGGCATGTAAGGCCTAAGTGTGATGTTTCTACTCCCTGACACCCTACTGTTTGTTCCCCCAAATAGGATTTTCCCCTTAGTATGGGTCTTGTGACTAGATTCAGTGTGATACCTCTCTCCTCCATGAGATCCACTAGCCACATTGTTCCCTCCATTATTCCGTGGTTGCCAACCATGTACCATCTGCATGAATAGATGTGCAATCTTGTCCTGTCCTACCTCCAATGAATAAATCAAGTGCTTTTCCCCTTGTTCAATATCTGTCAAGGTTGAATTGAGTTCATCCTATCCCTTGGATAAATTCTCTTGTGTCTCATCCAAATGGTGTTGTAAGATGAATTGTGTCTTATCCATAGAGTATTGTAGTTCTTGTGTCACCTTTTCCAATTCCGATGACACTTCCCTATCAATATCATCTTCTTGTATGTCCCCCATCTCTGCTTCTAGTTCCTCTGTACCCTTTTCCTTATTCTTCCTGTTGTAACCTTTCATCAAAAAATCCCCACTGTCTGGGAGGATTTAATTCTCTGATGCCACTGTAAGATCCCCAAATGGATACCCTTAAAATTTTATTTTTCTGGTTGTGATATTTTGTCAAACAATATGCAAGTTTTTTCTTCTTGAGTTGTGGTATAGTTTAGTTTATTGTTCTTTCAACAAGTAAATGGTTTATAAGAAATAAATGACTGATAACAACAAGATACAAATATGAATAACTCAAGAGAATAGCCACAATAAATCATATTTGAATTTATTTATTAAATAGCTGACCTTAGTACAATAGAAGAACATATATGGAATAGATGCTGAAGAATTATAGATGTGGTTGAATATCACCTCCAAAATATAGTAGAAGAGAAAGATATAGGTCCTCCTTAGCCTCCAATATATTCATGCAAATAATGTCAAGATCAATCTCTTTCCCTTCCTCAAATATGATGACTCTCCCAGTTGAGTTGCGCCCTCACTGGATGTAGCGCACCCTAGTGATTCACATGGGATAGATCAAGCCCCCTAACTAAAAAATAATGTTGAATCCTTGAAGGATGTGAGATGGTGATCTTCTATGATGAGTTTCCTTGGTTTTATCTACATATATGACCCCCAAAAATTCTAATCTCTATGACCAAGTGCGCCCTCCTTTAGAAAACATGCCCAAATTTGAGAATAAATGAATATGGAGTTATAAACCCCCAAGGAATGGTGAGGAAGGTCGCCCTATGGATGGAAAACACTCATGTAACAAGATATTCTCAGATCCAATGTCCTCTATCCAAATCAAACCTCTTCTTCTTAGACAATACACCCCACTTCTGCTGAAATCCTCAAGAATGTATCCCTGCTCCACAAATAACTGTTGAAACTGATCTGCACTGGATAAAATGGTGAGGGTGGAATGTTTCACCACCTTGGAAAAACTTGGACTAGGAAAGGAGGGATATTTCACCTACGTGATAATATCTAGGGTTTGTCTAGTCAAAACCCTCAAAACACTTAAGCTTCCAGAGTTCAAAGTGCAAATAGAAAAATGATCAAGAATGAGGAGTGAGGCATCCTCTTCTCCTTTTATACCTCTGCATTCTAATTTTCACTTAAATTATTTAATTGTATTCTAAGGTTGATTTATTTACTTTCTAATCATATCCAATTAGCTTTTATTTCTTTTTTATCCAATGTCACTTTAATAATTTGACTTTAACACCTTAGTGACATAATTTGGCCCCTTAGTCCCCTTTTAGTGAGACTATAGCCTAGGGGGAACAACTATGCTACTAATTCCTCCCTATATTGGTCAAGTAGAAGGGGTTATTCAATAATTTCAAGTGGGGAGTTGTGAAACTCCACAAACATAGGAACATTTATTTTCTATGGCCTTACTTGAACTTACAAGTTGTTAAAATTGATCAACACACACCACATTTTTTCTAATCAAGGTCTCACTTCAAATATTGAACAACATACACCCCATTGTTTTAATTGCAATTCCACTTCAACCTAGGCCATCCAAAAAATCAACCAACCACACAACATCATTCCAGTCATGGTTCCATTTCAACATGGAGGTGACCAAACTAGTTTACACCATATCGTTCTAATTGCAGTGCCATTTCAACATGGTATATATATATATATATATAACTGGACAAACACACACCAAATTGTCCTAATCTTGATTTTAACTTAATGCGGGGATCTTGAAATATCAAGAGCACATCAAGAGCCATCAATGTTTTCCAATACACACCACATTTTTCTAATCATGGTCCTATTTCATTGTGGGGTGTAGTAAAACTCCACCGATACATGCCACATTGTACTAATGGAATCAAGGTCCCATTTCAATGTGGTATGCCATCAAACTTACCCAAAACACTTTATGCTATTTTAATCGCAACCCCCACTTCAATATTGGAAGCCGTAAAACTCTACCAATACATACCAAAAACACTACATAGTTTTAATCACTTGGTTGACACACTCTACAATCCACATACATGGAATTGTTCTAATTGTTTGCCAACACACACTAGATCCTATAGACATTGCATTATTCTAATCACTTCTTCAATACACACTAGATTATGTATACATATATACATTGTTCTAATTTCTTGGTCAACACACACTCAACTATTTTGATCATGGTCCCAATTCAACACAAGAAGTCCTCAAAATTGGCCAACAAACACCAAATTATTATAGTCACAATCCTACTTCAATTTGGGGAGCCATCAAACTCCGCCAACACACACTACATTGTTCTAATTATGGTCTCACTTGGATGTAGGGAGTTATCAAAGTCTACCAACACACTCCACATTTTTTAATTTCTCTAATCATAGTATCACATTCCACATACACCACATTATTCTAATTGCTTGTCCAATACACACCACATTGTTCTAATCATAGTGCCACTTCAACATGGTAGACTATCAAACTAGGCCAACACAAACTTCATTGTTCTAAG